>JASDQU010819950.1:32971-60280 GCA_032191745.1 Picea mariana
TTAAATGGCCTTGAAGAGTTTCCTCTCCAACCTAATCCAAGGCCCTAATCCTGAACTAGTTGGTTAACCCTACAAACATGAAAGTCTAATAAATTTTAGATTTTAGTGTTAATTTTATGGATTTGTATTATGTCAAGGGGTATGGAAGTGAAACTGATGATGTGTAACAAACAAAAGAAAAAATGAGTAAAAAGCTAGAAACAAAAAATTTTCTTAATGCAAAAATTCAACAACTTTTCAAATTTTTTTTTTTTTTAAATTTTCTAAGATTTTGGACAACAAACTCAAAATAAATTTCACTTGACTACAAGTTACTTATGATCTAAGTAAACTGGAAAAACTTATGAAATAAATGACTTTTCCCTGGCTAATAATGCAGAAACACACTCTTCAACCAAACAAGAAAATGAAAAGAGATTTTTTTTTTATTTAAGTGCTTGATAAAGCAAAAACGAAAAATACCAACAAGCAAAAACCAAGAAAAAAAATTCTGGCCTACTCACAAATCACAAAGAATCAGGTCAAAAATCACACAATAGCAATTTAAAAAATGACTCTCACTCTTGTCTAAAAACCTTAAAAAATTATTTTACTTTTATGACAACTTTTTAAATGAGAAAAAGCAAGCTAAAGGTAAGATTAATCCTAAGGTATTGACTGCTAAGACAGAGATTCAAATACATGAGAGGTATAATTCTCATCAAGGGAAAGGATGATTGCCTTACCCTCAACATAAATTATCCTGCACAAGCACACTACTGTTAATCCAATAGCCAGCGCGTGAACACGAGCTGTATAGATACAGAGGGTGTGTACATGTGGGATGACTTTGTACAGGCCACGTGTATCTCTAAACTCTAAGAAAAACTAAAATTAGGCAGACCAAACCAGGAAGAGACCACTAATATTAATAACCAGAGTATCCTGAAGGCTTGGACACTCTTTTTTAACATAAAAAACCAACAATGTAAGGAAAAATTTATAAATCCAAACAATCTGAGATAAGACTGCAAACAAACAAGACTCAGACAAAATTCTAGAAAACCCCTTGAGAATGTGTGATTATGACAGGGAAGAGGATGACTGCCTCCGAAGTTCTCTGAACTCTACACGCGACTGCTACTTCTTCATCTAGCATTTACACACAGGTTGTAAGAGAGTAGGGTGCGGGTACATGCATGCAGACCTTATGCAGGCCGTGTGTACCTCTGTGGGTGCTGAAAAAACACAGTCAAGCAAATCAAAGGGAAAGCTGGTATGGAAAACTAGACTCTCTACTAGCTCAGACCTTACAGAAACTAAAAGAAAAAACAGGAAAGAAAAACTAGTCTTTTAAACTACCCAAAAAAATAAATAAAATTCCAGGAACCCTAGAGCATCTCCCTAGTATGGTCGACAATTCTGTTGTGAGGGAAATCTCCTTACAAACTAGCAAATAGGGTCAGACTTGGCATGCAGATATGACCTAGAGAAAATTTACTTTCTACCTTCATCCCCAGACTTAAATCCCATTTCTTTTTAGTAAATGCAATGGCTAGATCAACCTACCTCGTTTTGGCTGTTCGATGTCAATCCCTTGTCATACTTGATTACTTGTCCAGAGTTCTCCTTTCCAATGATGATCTGCATACAAGACAAGAAACAACTACACATGCATACCTCCTATATAATAACAGGTTAGAAATTCAAACATGTACTTAGCAAATTATGAATAACTCATGAATTGGGACGGGAAAAACACTTTCTTTATTACTTTGAATGAGTCAACTTACAAAAGTTGAGACCAGCCACCACTCCACAAACCTGATTCTAAGCTCCTCTTCAACTGTCCTCCAACTACTTTTCTTTGTATCTCCTTTGGCACAAGGAAAGGCTAAAGGGTTGGGACAATGGGAATACACAAATGGGCAGAGTTTCTTCGCTATATTTTCCCCCCTCCAAATGGGACCCCTACCCCTTCTTTTATAGGCTAGAAGGAGCTAGGTATTTGGACGAACACTCAGCCATGCATGGCCTGGAGTTTCAGTTAACTCACCCATATCTTTTGTGTTTCATCGACAACTTTCCTTTTTTTGTGCTTTTGTCGGTCCACGCGTGCTGTTTTAGGTCAGCCATCATGTACATGCATGTAGTAATGGAGTAGGGTGCCTGGGCCTTTATAAAAGAGGCTTTTTAAAGAGTTTTTCAACTGTGCTTTGGCAAAGAAGGAATATGAGATGGCTTAATGCCAGGTAAGCATGTGTGGTAAAATTTAGGGTTATAACAAGTCTTCGCTGAGCTTTGATCCTGAGCTCCCTGATAGGTCCTGTAGGACAAACAAAGATACAATCTTCCTACTCTACTGAGATTATCTCAATCATAGATCCACCTATTGTAGACAAACTCATATGGAACAAGCATAAGTTTGAAAGAACATGCCAAGCATTGATTATATTAATGAGAACAAGTAAAAGTACTTACAATCCTTTGAATGAAGGTGCAACAACTTCTTCTAGTTCTCCTTATCCAACCCATTTGCTCAAATGATCTCCACTAATTTCTTTGATGGAATCTCCCTCATGAGATCATAAGTTTGATGTAATTCCCAATCTCCATTGTTTTGTCAATACCACTTACAAGATCATAAGTTTGGTATCAATCTCTAGTCTCTACTCCATGTACCTTTCACCATGAGAAGGCCTCCTTATATAACCTTGGAGAGGTCCAACCACTTGATAGATATTTGGGATGAGTTGAGGATTCCTCTCCTTCAGTTGAGGATATCCCCTAAGATCATGCCTTGACCATCTATTCGAATCCAACTACCTTCAGGAATTGAGGGATTCTTTCCTTATTTGCCTCAACAAACCTAGAATTTTCTAAAAAAAGGGTAGCGCTCCCCCAAAAGGGTGGATAGGGTGCTCAAACACTCCCCCAAAGAGGCTCAGGGAGTGCCATCACCCTTGGCAGTGGGTAGGGGAGTGCTCCTCTCCAAAATTTAGTTTTTGAGTGTTTTTTCCATGCCAAAAGGTTTGTACTCCCTGTCAAGTGACTTCTTTTCTTCAAAACTAATATTTGGGGTGTCTCAAGTGTCTTTTTGATGTCGTTAGAGGCATGACATAGGCAATATGGCAGTATGATGTTTATGAAATTGACAACACTTGTGGTTAAGAGGTGATACTTGTGGACAATATGCGACAATTACAACACTTGTAATGACGACACTTGTGACACTATCAAAGTGAGTAATTTTGAGGTGTAACAGATTGTCCCCCAAAGTACGAAGTTAGAAGACAATGATGACTGAAGTACTTTGTATACTTTTTTGAGCAAGGGTATGGATGCAGAGAAACTAGAAAAAGATGCACACAACCATCAAACAAATATTATAACATGTTTCAAACCCAAGGCAGGCATACCTATGCTTGAGTGATAAAGACTTTTTAGGTATGGCCACCATAAAATACACTGCGAACCCATAATTATATTGACAAAAGGTATAGCCACTGAAGATACAATGTGGATCTATACTCCCATGACCTGAACTGATTGTAGCCATGAAAAATACATAGTGGATCTATGAGATGACAAGACATAGCCACGACCAATACAAAGTGGATCTATGTAACAGTATATGTGTCATAGTTCAAAAGAAAACTCCTTTGCAACTTGGTCAAAGTATACATAAGAGTGAAAACTCAACCCAGGGTCTTCTTACCGATCCCAATGTAGTAAAAATCTAACCATGTGAATAGATGTCTTGATGTCAAACATGGCAGAAACCACTTGATTACCGGTCAATGATGTAAACCATTAAAAAGTGTGAGGGAGATCACCATTGATGTCAATGATTCCCAAGGTACTCTAGTACATTCCAACAAATTCAAATGAATGAGCTGAAGTTGAACATCCGTGGAATCATCCATTTAGAGGTCAATGATGTAAACCCAATTTCGGACATAATGAGGTCTGCCATTGAGGTATGCAGGTCCCAAGGTACTAACTGGTTTCTAATTCTAGCTCCTGGATAATGTGTTGAAGTCAACAGGAATAGACAGGGCCTTGATGTATCCCCCATTGACGACATGAAACTGACACAGAGATGTAATTGGTATATAAAATGAACATGGACTGACACAGGTATTGAAACAAGATATTTGTGATGGCTGAATCTCGAGGCAGATACTTCCCTTGAACACTGAGGCACAACAACAGAAACTTGTCATGGACCAAGACACGATAATGCAGTGGATACGATGACTTTCATTGGGTGAACCAAAGGAGTAAAAGAAACTCAGAGGATTGGCTCAGTGCAGAGGTTCAGTGAATTACAATGTGTGCAAAGACAAAGTGCCATGTTCAAGGGCGACCGTAAGAGTTATTGGTAATTTTCTCAAAAATTGCTCGACTTGCTTCTTTCAATTTTTCCCCCATTCAGATAGACGAGTACCTATTTTTAATTTAATGAGCTCGAGGAGGGTAACACATGCTCGATATGACTCACCTTCGGTAAGTCCCTCTTCCTTTATTTAATGAATTGGAAGAATTAAGGGTTCTGTCCCATATGGGTCCTTCAATGTATGATTGTTTAACGAGTCCAGAGAGGGTAAAATCAGTGGTTTTTCATATTTAGAGAGTTTGAAAACAACTTAAAGACGACTCCAATGTTGTCCTTTTTCATAATATTAGTCTTGCGAGGCCGAAAAAGAGACAAATTATCACTCGAAAGATGCCCTTTCAAACCTTTTAATGAGTGGGAAAGGAAGCAAGATCACTCGAAAATCTTTTCATGTTTAGAGAGTCTGAAAAGAGCTCAAAGAAGACTCAAGGGGGTTAATTTTTTGTTTATCCATGCAGGTCTGAAAAAGAGATAAAATTTTACCCGGTTGCATTCTCTTGTATTTACAAGCACGAGAAAGAACAAAGAATAAGCTCAGTATGCCCCCATCTTGAAATCTAGTGGATTAACTCAAGAATGATCATCAAAGGCTGGAGACATGACCTCCAAGCTTCAATTCGTTCACCGACTTTGAGTTTGTCACCAATTTCTCTACTAGATGGAGAAAAAGGATAAGGGTGGATGGAATGAAGGTTTAAAAGAGGTGACTGTTTCATTTTTTAACGAGCTTGACACATAAAAATAACTATGCTCACGGCTCCGAGTTCAATCCCCAGATTGTTGTTTCATTTTTTAACAAGCTTGCTACAGAGAAGAAAACTATGCTCAAAGCTTCTGTTTCATTTTTTAACAAGCTTGCCATAGAGAAGAGAAAACTATGATCATGAACTCTGTTTCATTTTTCAACGAGCTTGCTATAGAGAGGAAAATTATGCTCGTAGACTCTCCTTGGTCATGTCTTCCAAGAGAATAATGCTTTGGAAAGACACCATGTCAAGGGACAAAACTTGGTCATGGCTTCCAAGAGATCTTCATTGGATGGAAGAAAATCACTCTGGAAGGAACATAAGTCAAGGGTCGCGACAGGGATAAGGAGATTAGGCTCCAATAGCCCTACCGAAGAGATCACCATGTCAACTACCGGATCCAAATCATCGGAAGTTGAAGGCATGGGAGATGATGGAAAATTGACATAAACAGGGGATATAGATTGTATATCTGCCCGAATTTATTCGTGAGGAGGAAGTAAAGAGGATCGATGATGGTTATCATCTCGAGGTATCTCATCAATGCTCAACATTTCCATAATAGATTCATCTGGGGGAAAAATTGGGGAAATGTAGTCAATCGCAGACGACAAGGAACTTAACCATGATGGCATCGAGTAACTATCGGGTGCTAATAGATGTTGGTCATCTGAAGAGGGAGAAGCGGATTGGATAGAAACATATGAGGTTTTGACTGAACTAAGTGGCACTATGGCACCTAGTGCATCAAATTCCAAAGGACTAGGTACAATCTAAGGGTCATATGATTCCAAAGATTGATAAGCCATGGTTGAAATCATATCGACGGTGGAATTATGATGTGTAGTCGGTGGAAGTGGTGTAGGGAAGGTACCCATCAGGCTAGAATATTTTAGTAAGCCAACACCAACGCTTTCATATATGATCCTGTGATCTCCCAAGAAAGTAATATTGTTGGTAGCGGGAGCACGAGCATCGGTTGTGCATAAATATGACTAATCAACAGTGACAATTTTTCCCTGATGAGGGAATTGTACACATCGAAAAACCAATGAGGCAATGACAGTCATAGCATAAAACCAACTTCTTCCAAGTAACAAGTTGTAATCGAGGGGAGCATCGACCACCTTGACATCAACAGTGACAGTTTTGCCACCCAATTGGATGGGCAGGGACTGTAAAATCCCAAGGGGATGGAAGCCTCACCCATCAAAGGCGTGTAACATGGTTGGGGATTTGTTAAGTGCAGGTGATTTTAAACCTTTCCAACATGCTAAAGACATGACACAGGTAGAGACTCCCTCATCCAGAATAGTTTGGTGGATTTCTTGATTGTGAGCAACAACATCAACCTAGAAAGCAAGTTGGTGGGAGAGTCGAGACACATAATTGTCTAGGTTAAACATGATATGGTTGGACGAATCAAGATCAACAACACCAATAGCGTCCAAGATAATTCTACGTTGACTGGGGCAGTGCTGTAGAAATTCTAACACAGACATAGCACATGGATTCTAAACCGTAACCAAAGAGCCTTCTAAATTGTCTAACAGAGGAGCAACAACACTCCCAGCGTTATATTGATTTTCTACCTCTCCATGACAGTTGTCTTCTGGAGGGTTAGGAGGTAAGGGTTGGTAGCCTTCCAGAGGCAGCCCTTGCATCCTACATGATCGCCGAAGACCTTTATCGTCTACAGGATCAATTTGGAGAATAACAGTACACGCTGAAAATATAGGGCCAATTAGCAAGAAGAAAAAACATATGATAAAAAATCTAGGAATCAAAACCAGGCAAACAAGACTTCTCTCGATGATCATACTAGTTGGTGATGAAATCCAACGTCGCATGTCCAAGTCAAGAAGGGGCTAGGATATGGCGGAACAGTTACAATGGCAACCTGCTTAACAAAATTTCACCTTGGTGCAAACTTCCACGTAGTAATTGTGGATTTACTCTCCAAGGAGCCCGAGTGAGTTTGAACAATGTCTGTCCCAGGTATAGTGAGACTTCCCTTCACTGTCACCTCATGTAAGTAACTAACGATTATGGTAGCTAAGGACACCAACTCACAGTCAGCCCCTGGGTGGGTACAGTCGACAGTTTGATCTGAACGTATGGGCAGGATAACAAGTCCAAAATCAACTCGATAGGCTCCCACACATAATCGTGGCTATACCCTCAAGTGACCCCCAATATACGATCCAACCACTACAAATAGTTGAACCACGGAGGGATAATCTCTATAACTCACCCGAATGCGACCTCGTGCATAACCCTTGTGTGAGAGGGGGATCCCAGAAAGCCTATACAAAAATTGGCTTTGACTCTCCCTATCTCAGGATGCTAATGTTTGTTTTGAAAAACTTTGGAGAGTTGTACTCACAGCCTAATCCAAAGTTCTAATCCTAGTCTAATGTTGGTGGAAGATCCTAAAAAAAAAAATGTTCTAGATAATTTTTAATTAGCGATGATTTTACGACTATTCTTTACTCAAAGGGTGTATGACAATGAAACTGATGGTATGCTAACTCAATTCCCAAAAATGCAAAAGAAAATGATAAGCAATCGTTTCTTTCTATGAAGGCCTATTTAAGGGAAAGAGAAAAAGTGGTTTTCACTATCAAACATTAATATGCAATGTCCTCATACAAGTGTTTCTCAATCAAATCCAATGCAATGCAATGCTAAAAAATTCATAAATGCCTTCTAATATTCAAACCAATCACTAAAATCTATCCTTTTGTTTATATGTGAATGATAATCAGATGCAAGACTTCTAAATGTCCATCAGAGTTCAGGATTAAACAATGAGAAGAAAACCTCACACAAAATAAAAATACACTCTCGTTGTGAATAAACAAGAAGGACAAAAAAGACCAAATTTGCAAACAACAACCAAAAAACCTCAAACAAAAGAGAAATGATTGAAAGTTTCCCTCAAAGAACAAATGAAAGGGTACACAGACCTTTGGATTTCCTCACAAAATTTTCCACTCAGTCAGACAAAGGAGAAGAAAACAACAAGTTAACTCTAGGTTAGCAAAGACAAAGAGTGACTTGAAAGCAAGGAAAGAAAATGCCAAATTCCCAAACAAAAGAGGATGAATTCTCAGAAATAAGGGTGTTTGAAAGCCAATATCAAGATGGACTAAGAGTATGGGACCCTGAGAAAAATCCAAAACCAAGAAATAGCTTCAGAAGATGAAAATTCTGGATAATTTCTCACAAAAAATGGGGTAGCGCTCTGGTGTAAAGGGAACTAGAGCATTCCAACGCTTTGTCTAAGGCTAAAGGGGAGTGCTAGCACTGTGAAAAAAACAAGAGGGGAGCGCTCTGCTCCAAAAACTCAGAAGAAAGCCCAAAAACTCAAAAAATCGAGCAAATTCAGTCAATCAGGGTGATCATGATGACATAAAGAGGCAATCAAAAAAATCTAAGAATCAACATGACAATATGGAGAAGATCAAATTAGTGGAAAATGGCCAAAACAAGATCTGGGAATGGAAACAAAAATCAGATATCATCCCCAGTGGAGTCGCCAATTTTTGTTGTAGGTGAATCCCGCTGTGGACAAGTGGATTCCCTCTTGGTCTCTAGACTTCTAAGGCCAAGATAAAAAAGTGCTTAACATGGACACTGACTTCCTTTTATATCTAATCAAGCTAATAAATGAAAGAGAAGGAGAAATATATGTACCTTATTAGCAACGTTTGTCCTTGCAAAGTCTTGGCTGAGCTTTGATCTTGAGCTCCTTGATAGGTCCTGTAGGACAAACAAAGATACAATATTCCTACTCTACTGAGATTAGCTCAATCATAGATCCACCTACTGTATACAAACTCATATGGAACAAGCATAAGTTTGAAAGAAACATTCCAAGCATTGATTGTATTAATGAGAACAAGTAAAAGTACTTACAATCCTTTGAATGAAGGTGCAACAGCTTCTTCGAGTTCTCCTTGTCCAACCCATTTGCTCAAATGATCTCCACTAATTGATTTCATAGAATCTCCCTCATGAGATCATAAGTTTGATGTAATTCCCAATCTCCATTGTTCTGTCAATACCACGTACAAGATCATAAGTTTGGTATCAATCTCTAGTCTCTACTCCATGTACCTTTCACCATGAGAAGGCCTCCTTATATAACCTTGGAGAGGTCCAACCACTTGAGAGATATTTGGGATGAGTTGAGGATTCCTCTCCTTTAGTTGAGTATCTCCCCTAATATCATGCGGTGACCATCTATTCGAATCCAACTACCTTCAGGAATTGAGGGATTCTTCCCTTATTTGCCTCAACAAACCCATAATTTGCTAAAAAAAAGGGTAGTTCTCCCCCAAAAGGGTGCACAAGGTGCTCAAACACTCCCCTAAAGAGGCTCAAGGAGCACCAACACTCCCTGACAGTGGGTAGGGGAGCGCTCCTCTCCAAAATTCAGTTTTTGAGTGTTTTTTCCATGGCAAAAGGTTTGTACTCCTTATCAAGTGACTTCTCTTCTTCAAAACTAGTTTTTGGGTTGTCTCAAGTGTCTTTGTGATGTCATTAGAGGAATCAAAAAGGAAATATGGAAGTATGATGTTTATGACACTTGCAACACTTGTGGTTAAGATGTGACACTTGCGGACAAGATGCGACACTTACAACACATGTAATGATGACACTTGCGACATTATCGAAGTGGGTAATTTTGAGGTGTAACACTCTTACAACACTTGTAATGAAGACACTTGCGACACTATCGAAGTGAGTAATTTTGAGGTTTAATAGCCAGCCAAACCACTGGTTCGGCTGCTCCCCCTACTCAAACGTTGGATGTACACAGTGTGAAATTGACAAACCCGAAGGCCAACCATCAGCCTGATGGAAAGAATAAACAACAAAAGAAGGGTAAGGGGGATAAGAAACCCACCAATAATGCTGGTGGGGGAAACACAGAGAAAATAAATTTGAAGTATATGTGTAACCTTTTCACATAAGACCACCCGACTCACCTGTTCGCTCGTCTTGCATAGGCCCATAAGTTATTGGTGCAACAACAACCTTTTGTGTTAACGAACCCATTTCCACATGGGAAAAATTAACTCAAGCCTCTTCGAACATGGATGGGGGAAGTCAGTGACCCCCTTCATCATCTAGTAATCCCTTGACCTCGAATTTTTATATGTTTAAAGGTGATTCCCACATAGCGAAAATGACACACGATTAAGGAATTCCAAACACTTTTGAGAAGGGTAAAGAAATTGAAAACCATCTGTTCTTCTCCATATCGAGAAGACATTGGGCGAAACAAAGACATCCATCCTGAAAGGGAAGTTCAAGAAATCTTCCCACAATCTAAACACGAGGGCCGCCCAGAACTACTCTATGGTGGAGGATTTGTCACAAACCCCTTGTGCAATGTCTACTTTGGAGGTCCTCAAGAGATGCCATTCATAGAGAAAGGCTTTGTTAGATGCCTTAAGATCCGACGAGACCTATAATCTAGGAATGATCATGCTTGATATGATTGAATTGAAACCTTGTCTCCCATACCACGTCGTGTTTCAGATAGTAGTGGTTTACACCATAAAATATTTTACCCAGAACATTTTCTGCACGGTGGTTGTTGAGGGTGCCTCGACATGCGTGATTTTGTTGATGTTTTGGAAGGCCATTGGCCAACCCATTTTCTCTCCGTCACCTAATATTCTTATCGCTTTCGATGGTCATTCGTTCAGACCACATGTAATCATTCCTTCTTTCACTGTGCATCTAGGAGGAAAGATCATGTGCATTGAAGTTGAAGTTGTCAATGCGCCTCTCGACTACAACCTCTTGTTAGGAAGGAGTTGGACCTATGCTATGCATGCAGTGGTCGCCATAACTTTTTGGGTCTTGTTGTTTCGACATGAGGGCTGGATCATGTCCATTGATCAGTTGTCTTTATCCTGTCCTGACCCTTCATTGGGGGCATCCACAGTCCCGATGATTGATAATCCACAGCCCAACATCGTCAATGTAGGGGTTGGTTTGTGCCCACCTTTGATGGGTACTTTTGATTACTTGCCTCCTTCCGACGATGTCAAGTTCATATTGGCTGTGTCCCCGACCAACCTAAGGATGAAATATTTCAAGTGTTTTCATTCTGCACGACTTACTTTAATGATCCACTGAATCTTCCTACCCCATCAGCCACAATGGAAGGGATAGGGAATCATGGCATGGCCATGCTTTTGTCCACGATAGAAGTTGCGTACTCTATTGTCCGGCAAGCTTCAACCAATCCCGATCCGACTCCTTCATAGGATTTAGATCCATTTTTTGATCCTACCTGGGCTCAAGGTTCCCTCATCACTATTGATTCCTTAGACTTGGTATTTCCCTATGAAGAGGTGATTATAGAGGCATTGACTACTCCAGAAAAATCTTGGGATGATTTCCATCACAGATTTTATTTTCTCTCGGAGTTAGGAAGAATTGAGGTGGGTGAATTCGTGTTAACTATAACTAGAGATAGATCTTGTCCTATCAATCCTTTGGCTATGCAGACAGTTTACCCCAAAGGTAATATGACAACCATCGCTAAAACGATACCTATTGACATATCCAAAACCCCTGGCCTTGTGGAGAATGTCTTCGTCGGAGCGTACTACTCCTCCGAGGAGATTCAAATCTACACAAATTTATTTAAGGAATTCCACAACATTTTTTCCTAGTCTTATGAGAAAATGCTATGCATTGAACCAAGAATCGTTGAACATGAAATAACAATGTATCCTGACGCTAAGTCGGTCTGACAGAAGCTTCGTCTGGTAAATCCTAAGAAATCAACAATTATTAAAGCTAAAGTAGAGAAACTGCTGAAAGTCAGTTTCATCTACCTCATTCAATTGACTCAATGGGTGTGAAGTCCCATTCCAGTCAACAAAAAGCAGGGAACGATTCATGTATGTATGGACTTCTATGATTTGAATAAGGCTTGCCCAAAGGATAATTTTCCCACCCCATTCATTGACCAGATTGTCGATGAATGCACAGGTTGTGAGATCTTTTCTTTCATGGATGGTTTTTCGAGATATAATCAGATACAGATTAAGCCCGAAGACCAGCAAAAACCATCTTTTATTTTTCCATGGGGTACATTCTCTTATCGAAAGATGCCTTTTGGCCTCAAGAATGATGGAGCCACTTTTCAACGGGCCATGTCTTTTTCTTTCCAGGATCTCAAATATTCGAGGCATATCTTGATGATTTAGCATCATGATCTTGTAAGAGAGATGATCATCCCAAACACCTCTGACTTATCTTTGAGCGATGTCGCTACTATCAGATTCGCTTGAATCCAAACAAGTGAAGATTTTGTGTGACGTCAGGTCATCTTCTAGGTTTCATAGTTTTGACAACAGGGATCATGGTCAATACTCTAAAGGTTGAGGTGATAGTTCAATTGCCTCCCCCATGCACAGTCCCCCAACTTCAGAGTTTACAGGGAAAATCCAACTTTCTTCGACCTTTTATTGCAAACTATCCCAATATCATTAAAGGGTTGATGCGTTTACTAAAAAAGGAAGTCCCTTTCTATTGGGACTAAGACGGTCAATGATCTTTCAAAGCGTTGAAACTCACCCTCACGTCTGCCCCTCTACTCCGACCTCCCAATTATAATAAATATTTCTTACTGTACTTGGCTGCTACAAAGTCGACCATCGATATGGTCTTGGTTCAAGAGGATGATCTGCTTTAAGAGAATGTGATTTATTACCTGAGCTGAGGCCTTCTTGGACCAGAACTTAACTACTCCGACGTTGAGATGCTTGCGTTGGCGGCAATCCATGTTGTCCAATGGTTCCTTCATTATATTATGCTTCGTAAGACCACCATCATTGTTTTTGTGAATCCGTTCTAATGTGTGTTGGCATGATGTGTAATCAGCAAAAATATCAGTAGATGGATTGTTATCCTCTAGGAATTTGACTTGGATTTTGTTTATGAAAAATCCAATAAGTCATTAGTCTTTGAAGAACTTATCTTGAAACTTCTGGTCGATTCAGGTGATGTTTTGCTCGAAGAATCACAGATTAAAGGAGATCTTTTTCTGATTTCATCTTCAAACCCCTGATATGGAGACATACTAGTCTATCTCTATATTTTGAAGTGCCCCACCTCTGTTTCTCGCTATGAGCGTCGATGTATACACCATCAAGAAAAAAACTATCTCATTCTCGATGACACTTTGTATCGTCGAGGTGTAGATTTCATCCTTCACCAGTGTCCCACTCATGAAGAAGTGAAAATCATGCTTAATGACTGCTACACTGGAGCATGTGGTGGTCATTTGTCTGGGTTGGAAACAACCCAAAAGATTCTACAGGATGGTTAATTTTAGCTGACATTGATCAAAGATTGCGTTGAATCGGTCAAGAAGTGCCACCCATGTCAAATATTTTCTTAGAAGATGAGGGCACACCCCACTCCTATGTTTTCTGTCATTACAGTTGTCCCCGTGTCATATTATACTACATGCCACCCAACTTCAACTAGGGGGCATCATTATATCATCGTAGCGGTAGAATACTTCACAAAGTGGTTCGAGGCTATGCCAACGTTCAAGGATGATGGAGAAACATCAAATCTCTTTATTTTTAACCAGATTGTAGTAAGGTTTGACATACCAAAGGAGATTGTCACTGACCATGGAAGTCACTTCCAGAACAAAATGATGTATGATTTAACATCAATGCTAGTGTTGAGGCAGAAAAATTCATCACCCTACTACCCACAAGTGAATGGTCAGGTGGAAGCTGTGAATAAGTCCCTCAAGAATTGTTGGGATAAGGGGGAATACCCAAGGTTCAACGCTACAACAATGCACCAACAAAACCCTAACTACCGAGCCTTTCGGAAACACTTGTGAAGTAGATGAAGTCTCACCCATGGTAGAGGCAGGGGTGGTTGCAGGACTCCAGTGTCTACAAACTTAGATGGGACACATATCTATGACTGTAACACCTTAACAAGGCACTTAGCAGTTATAGTTCATCAATATCCAGTCTTAGTTTACAACGCAGCTAAACCCTAATTACAGAACATTGCAGTCTTGTTGATGGGAAAAATTGACAAGTCGTTAACTGGAAGAATAGGTCTGGTCTGGGGTTGTCCAAGTAACCTGATCCGTTTGGTGTAACCTGTTCTGATGGGTTTAATGGCTCCGTTAGCCAATCTAAGGTCCTAAAATAAATAAAAAGGGAATACACTAACTAATGTTAAAACTATAATATATCTATCTATATCTATATCTATATCTATATCTATATCTATATCTATATCTATCTATCTATCTATATATATATACACACACTCTCTCTCTAATATAATTATTGTAAATGTATTTAAGCAAAGAAAGGAAACATAAAAATATCGCTTATGAACATAATTTACAGGTTGCAAGTTTTACTAGAAACTTACAAAATCGATGTAAACATAATTGTTTTTGAGGAGCAGATAAAGAAAGAACATTTAAATATTTTCTATTTTTTAATTATAAATCTAATGAAAATTGAATTAACTAAGTTATGAAACAAAGATGTACTGATGGTCAAAGCCGATCAAAACTTTTCCTATTTCACTAATACATGAAATGACAGAAATTAGAAACAAAGAAGCTAACCTGATATTAGTTCGTTAAATATGTCCATGCCTTTGTATGCATCAAGAGCTTCCAGTTGCCTTGCCTATGGAAGAAATATGCAATAGGCTTATATTGAAATTTTCCTGAATAAAATCAAAGAATATATTGGCAGACGAGATTTAGGAACAGAATAGGGAACACATATCAATTATGTGATCTTATGATTGCAAATGATTACAGTTAGAGAAATCTTTTTGTAATACATTCATTTCATTCATCAACCAAACATCAAAGAAAAATCTTGAAATTAAAATTGATACTATGATCACAGTCACAATATCTGGAACAACAAATCATGAATGATATCTATAGCATGAGTATCATGAAACATAACATGTTATTAAGTCTAAATCTACACAACATATTAATATCCCAAGATTAAATGAAAAAAAACACCAATGAACAACATTCACAAGGGACTAAAGCCTAAATGTTGCATGTTATTCCATTAAGTCCTGTAATTCATTCGTCCATACTTCGTTCTAGTCCAAGATCCCTTTCATTTACAAAATGCAGAGTATTTAAAGAGTTTTTGAAATCTCCTCTTCCTATCTCTTAGGACAGGATCAGATACCATGAGATCAAAATATTACAAAAAAATGGAGGGCTTACAACTACTCATAACTGAATTGTTTATTTTCAACCATTAATAAAAGTTTTTCTTATTTACAAAATAAACAGGAAAGACATACCAATAATCTAAATCGAGCATGTTCCTCCTCTGGAAATCAACATCAAGATCTACCATGTCCTGAAAATGAAATAGGATTAAGTTAGATAATTTATTAACAACTAATTACTAATTTTTTTTATTAAAAATGACTTGGCTACAAAATCGAAAGATTTTGCAGCTAGTCTTATATTGGGAAAAGAAATCCAATTTTTAAACCGATTTGATTAAAAAGATAACATGCAGGTAATAAGAAGGAAAAATTGTTTTACCATTTCAACCAATGACTAAACATGGATCAGGATAGCTCAGAATTGATTATGGCATTAACACTGTCTGCATTTTTTATCACAATGTTGCCTGTCTTCTTAAATCGTTTAGCTTGTCTCTCTTCGTTTTCTTTGAGGTCATGATTTTCTTTTGTCAATAATTCATTGTGATCTTTGAGTGATTTAATCCGAGCTTGGAAGATAGGGATGTCAGAATAGTATGTTTCAATTCACTGTAGGAAAACCTCACATTGCACGGGAGAGACGATCTGTTGATGGAGCATACAATCAAGACTAGCTATATCAATACTACCTGTTACGTGCCCTTGAACAATCCTAATACTTGTGAACTCACCTTCATCCTTGATACACGGTGGAAGATTATTAACAAATTCGTATGGTTGGACAGGATGACAATCTGGATATTCTAAAGTAAGAAAGTCTTCAATTTCTGAATTTGAGACCTCATTGTCCTCAATTGGGCCGATTGAGCTCAAATGCGGTTTGACTCTATTTCTAAACTTTCTCGAAAATAGATGACCAACTCTTTTATTTCGGAACCCTAATGCTGCATGCTTTTGTTTTGACTGTTTGTGAGATTCGTCGACATAGGGTTTCATAGTGGCATTATGGTAGGTATCCAATTTAGGCACAGGAGGTTCATTCAACTCAAAACTAATAGCCTGTTGCTCATGTGGGGATTAACTAAGCATTGCCTTGTCCATAGGGTTTGTATCAGGCTCAATATTCAGAATGTCAATTTTTTTTTTTACCAATGGTCCGCCCGAATTAAGGCCATCTACAAGAATGATAGAAACAAAACCATTTCTTGCTAAAAATCCATCCCAAGAATCACCTATGGTTGTCAAGTGGTGAGTTAATAGAATTTTGACCAAGCTGTGGTGAAAAAGACTAGAGTCGAGGCTCTGTCTTTTATACCTTTTAGACATCTTGTACAGGCTTCTCAGCAAATATAAAGGAACATTCAAATGAAAACCTATGAAGTTCATAAGCAACCATATATGATAAAGAAAAACTAGACCATAATGACCCTCATAGGTCACAAAATGTTTAAGGATCGACATGAGACCATGCCATCTAACTTTAAGAAAAGAAATAGGGATACCTTTTTCGCAACAACTGATTTTCTTGGAGGTCATGAAGAGGCTCCATGGATCTTCTTCGATTTTTGAGTTCTTGAACCACTTTCTGACTGGTGGATGGAAGATGTGTGGCTTTACTCATAAACTCCTCAGTCACCTCCAACTGGATATCTACAACTTTCGCCCTATACCCATCAAATTTTTATGAAAATTCCTTTGCCACGTGAAGTTTATACCCTTCAAACCTTTTGATGAAGGCATCCCACCCTTGACCTTTCAAATCCTTGACTGCATCGTCATGGGATAACAATGCTTGAGATCCATTTGGCTCTATTCAAACAATGGGATCCATTAAAAATATGACTAGACTGTAATAGGGGTGACTCAATATAGCTCTGGGCTTAGATGGTAGGAGTAAAAGGAACATATATGAGCAGATAAAATGGAAACAAACCAAGCGAATCCTTTGTGCAATCATAGTCTGAACATTGAGGGTTTGGTTATTGAGGCTTGAGCACTCCTCGTAATGAAAACCTCTCATACAGAGCATGACAAAAACCATCAAACCATAATAAAAGGCTTATTAATTCACTATGCCAACAAAAAGGATTACATACAGGGTATAATACTTGTGCATTATGACTAGCAAGACTATAGTTGATTTGTAAAAAGTTTAAATATACCAAAATGTTCATAATTCAAATGTGAATCAACTAAGTGTATATAAATCACATCAACATTCAAAACACTCCAAAGGTAAGTCATTCAAGTATTAGACATAAAGTAGATACAAGTACAATGACCCTTTAAAAGAATGCCTTGAATAGGAGTATAATATGAAACTAAGTTTTCAAGTTTGATTCATGCTTTCAGTCATGAATCAAACATGAAACAAAAATGAAAATGCAAATTTTAAAGAATTAATGAACATATTTTGTAATCCAGTAATCATCTCCAAATGATAATATTTACAAGATGAGGTGAAGGCAGCTACAGAAAGTGTCGTTTGTCGTTCAAATAGAGAAATTGTGTAGGGATGCCAATAATGGCGACTTACTCGGCAAAGCACTTATCTCTGCATCACCAGAGAATTCATGTTAGGACAGATCATAATGGTTGAGAATTAAAGAATAGTCGATAGTAAGTCAAGCATCTTAATCAAAATAAAAAACATCACACAGTCTAGTGTCAGATCTCTTTTTGTCCAACTGCAATCTGGTGACAAGTTTTAATTACGAGAGAGATGATATTTAAGCCAATGAATCCTATACCGTTGACATGGCCACTGTTGCCAGCAGGCATCCATAACCTCGACAGGGATGTCAATTAACCCACTCTGACACACCTACCCTGTCCAATAATTCTCAATTCAATATGAGGGCATTTTACGATTAATATCAAAATTTATACCTGATAATTTTCTTGAACCCGACATTGCTTCATTGCCAATAGGCCTGTTCAGTACCCTAGTGAAGTTGTCTTGGCATAATGCATGAATTTACCCGTGGCCTGCAGACCTGTTCAGTATCTTGACGGGTTTACAGGAACTTCCTGCATATCTCTAGAAGTTATTTACAGGTTGACATAAATTTTATGATCTTCAGGAGAGAGGGGTGATGCTGAAAAATTCAGATTCTGAAACACTTGATATTTTCCAACTTAATTTTTCGCTTGACGACCTTCATCGTGATCTGAAATTAGTTTTCTGATAAGAATATATTTTCGAGGATAGGAAGGCATATTTGAGTTGGTTTCTTTTAAAAACAGGGACAACGTAAAGAGCTTTAATGATGATCGTATCTTATGATTATAAAATGAAACCAGGGAGACTATTCTGAACAGGAAGTTTATTTTTTTAGTTTGAGGTTCATCCATTTACAACACTGATATTTGGAAATGACCTTGAATTTTTCTTTATGATGAGACATTCTGGTTTCCTTTCATGAACTAAATGGTGACCCAGACATAAATTTATTCAGAAAATAAAACAAAAACAAAAAAAATGAAAAGAACCAAAATCCAAAAATAGAAAAGAAATTAAATAAAAAAACAAAGATATGTACAAAGAGGTGGGTCTGGTATTATCAGGTGAAGTATATTTTGAGGGCTTGGCCATTCACTGGGAAAGTGTCTGGCTATCCCTCTAAATTGTGTAGGTGGAAAGAGCTGGGACCTAGTTTTTCAGAGATTACAAATGGTCCCAACCACAGGTTCTGTAACTTGGTGTGTTCCCCTTTTCCCTCATGGGGTTTATCCCATTTGAGAACCAAGTCTCCTACCTCGAAGTTTCTGTCTGAAGAGGAGTTTGAGTCAAACTATATTTTCATAATCTGCTGATGCTGATCCAACTTCTTCTTCGCTAGTGCTCTCACTTCCTCTAGTTTTAACAAGGCATTAATTCGTCTTTCCAAAAGAGGATAGTCCTCTTCTTAGACTTTCTACGATAATTGCAGAGATGGAAGTAAAACATGAGGAGGCAGGATTGCTTCTCTCTCGTAGANNNNAGCCCAGAGTGCGTTAAATAGTGTGTTGTGCCAGTTCTTTTGATTCTTAGAGACTGTCCTCTTGATAATATTGATCAAATTTTTGTTTGTTGATTCTGTTAGGCCATTTCCTTGAGGGTAGTAGCTCGCAGAATATTTCAATTTAATCCCTTTTTCTAAAGAGAATACATTCATATAAAGGGATGAGAAATAAGATGCGTTATCAAAGACTGAACATTCAGGAATGCTGAATCTAGTAATAGTATTCAAATTAAGGAAAGATACTACTTGATTCGTGTTTACCACTTTTAAAGGTGCAACTTCAGACCATCTGGTAAAATAATCCGTTGCTGTAGTGATATATTTGTGTTGTTGTGATGAAGAAGGGTTAATCATTCATATGATGTCAAGACCCCATTTCTTAAAATATGAATCCACAGTAACAGGTTGCAAAGGGAATGACGCCTTTTTTACTTGTCCAACAACCTTTTGGAAGATTATGCATTTACGGCACAACACATGAGCATCTTTAAATAACGTGTGCCAATAGTACTTGGCTCTCAACACTTTGTGAGAAATGGTGTCTCCACTGAAGTGTCCACCAAATTCACCTGCATGAAGTTCAGATCGTACTTTCTCTCCTCCGCCCTTTTCCAAACAGTGCATGAGAACACCGTCGAAAGTTTTTCGAAACAATACATCATTTATTAATTGGAAAGATGCAGATTTTAGTCTTAGTTCTCTTCTGCTTTTAGGATCAAGATAGAGAGGAGAATATACACGTGTTAATTTTTTTTTGATATCATCATACCAAGAATTAGTAGCAACTTGTGAACAATTGATTTGTTTTCCATTGTGCTGATTTACAATTAGAGTGTTAATTTGACTTTCGTGTTCTTTAGCTGAATCAATGACTAGTTTACACATGCCTTGACCTCTAAAAATTTGTGCAGGGTTATTTCGAGGTCATATTCTTGTAACGACGTCATCCAATTTGCTCGTTTTTCACCCAATTTCTCTTGTACTAACAAGTTTCTCACAGCAGGGTAAGAGACAATGACTTTAGTTCTGGATTTCAACAGATATGACCAGAAGTGTTTCATTGCTTTAAAAACAACATACGCTTGTTGATATACAACTGGGTAATTTAGATTTTCTCCTTTGAAGGATGAGCTCATGAAGGAAATGGGTATTTCATTGCTTTCAACATTTTTTTGTGTCAACACAGCAGCATAAGATCGATCAGAGGCGAAAGTGTAAAGAGTGAAATCTTGGGAAAAATCAGGGCTCATCAAGGAAAAAGCTTCTACTATTGATTTTCTAATAGAATCAAAACCTTGACTTTCTTGGGGTCCCCAATGATACTGAACATCCTTTTTAATTAAATTCTGTAAAGGCCTTACCATTTCTGAGAAACTTGAGACAAATCTTCTGACGAAGTTAATTTTTCCTAAAAAGGATTGCATGGATTTTTTGGAAGAGGCAGGAGAGAGTTTAGAAATAGCTTGGGTTCTTTCTGGGTCAATAATCATTCCATATTTGGATACTATGAACCCAAGTAATTTTAATTGTTCTACCACAAAGACCAATTCTTAGGGTTGAGAGATATGCCATACTTGTGGCATCGTAGTGAGAACAGTCTTCATCGGTAGTGAGAAAAGTCTTCATATAGGTCATGGTGGCTCTGGATTTCTTCTGGGAAGAAGGTTTTAGGGGAGAAACCTTCCTCTTTTTCAGGGTATCGGTCTCATCTTGAGGAAGTGTTACTTCGACTTGTTTCAGTTAATCTCCTTTGACATTTATCTCTTCTACTTCATCATCAACCCCTCGGTCAGGTGATACTGAAGCGGTATTGCCTGAGGCACTGCTTAAGTCTTGGACCTCTTCAGTTTTCTTCCTTCTACTGTGTCCAAGTGTATCATGTTATTTTTTCGTGGTATCTGGTCTTTCAGGATCAAACATCTCTATAGGGTCTGCGGGAATAAGGAGGTCTTTCGACCAGTCCTTAGTGATCTCCTCAAGGTCCTCTTCCATGAGCTTGTAGTACGACTAAAGATCTTCCTTGTGCTCATTTTCTCACACTGTAATGTAGATGAAGTGTCAATCTATGTGGAACTTCATCAGGGGTTATAACCTCTGTATGTTGTTCAAAGTCATGCAAGGTTCATCTTCGATGGCTCTCTTTAGCTAGAGGTAATATGTGTGAAAAACAACATTCGACTGCCACTGTTTGTTCATATCGGTCGAGTACCATAGCGTGGTAAACTTCGTAGCAAGCAGCTCAAATGGCGTGATGTCTAGGAAGGTCACACCTTCTAGAATTTCCCAAGCAACAAATGCGATGAGGATCAGAAGCCAGCTAAAATGGAATTCATAGCCCTGATCATGTGCTTTGCAGCAGTCCAGTTCAAGTTGATTAACTAGGTACTTCACCCAGTTCATATGTAGACCTTCCACACACTTCTCTGCAAGGTCAATGATGAAGCTTGTGATGTATTTGGGTCAGTTCTTTCATACTAAATTCCTTGCAATTAACTGACATGATAGGCATACTGTGCCATTCTGGATGGAAGCTACCTTGTAGCCTCACATCCCCTTCTCAACATCGCCGTATGTATCCTTTATATTCTATGATAGTGTGCGATATATGGCCTTTCCCAGATAGAAGTCCTACAGATCAGGTCCTTGCATACTCAATCCTGTGATCCTATGGATTAGTGTTAGATCAACTGTGATACGATGGTCAATCCATAAGTATTTTCCATGGTAACATGAAAGTAGGAGCTTGAGATAGACATTAACTTCCTGGTGCCTTTCGAAGAGTGTGATTTTCATTACATTCTGCACGGTGGACTACACGAGGTTCATCTTCCATGGCTGGGGGATTATCTTCGAATTCTTCCCCTTCATCTTGGTCAAGTATTTGTACGGGGCGAGCATGCTATGGTTCTTGCGATCTTTGAGGTTGAAGTCACTAAACTTCAACGCTGTGATATTGTCTTTCTCTTCTCTTACTGTGCGTATCCCCTTTGGGAGGTACACAGTAACCATGGTGTACTCAAAATATTTTGGCACACTATATCAACTCACTACACTGTCCAGAGGTGGGATGTAATCGGGAAATATGGTTGGGATCATCTTCACATTTTCTAGGTCATCTCTGTGCTTGGTTCTATTTTGTGTGATGACTTGGGATGTTCTAAATCCATGAGCAGTCAATGGAGAGGCTTGCACTCCTCTCGCCGAAGATGCTTGTACACCCACTGACATTACCCTTTCAGTCATGAGGTTAATGAGAACTTCTTCGACGATTTTCTTCGGGCACTGAGCTCATTCGACACACACGCTTAGATCAGATGGATGAATGAGTGCACAAAATAATAGAACTGGTGTCGATCTTACTAATCATAGTGCGGTAGCAATGATTTATCTCTGATACAATTCACAAAAGTGTTCTCGGTGCAACATTTGATGGAATAAGTAGACAACAACGTAATAGATCTTTCCAACGGACAAGAGACCTTCATTAATTCAGTTCTGTCTGTTACGACGTGGTCACAATGGTCTAGTGGTGATCTTTCGGACCATAAATGACTTTCTACCCATTTGGGGTATCAGTCTAATGGTTATAATGTTCCCAATGGCTATATTGCTTCACCATGGTGAAGTGCCATGTGACGCTATTCTGATATCCTAACGAAGTTCCTGTTTTGTAAATTTTCCCTTTGCGAAGTTCCCTTTGGAACCTTCTGTAACTTTTTGATCTTTTCTCTCTTCTTGCTGAGATTTAGAGCCTTCTTTCCAGTGATCTTCATCTCATTATTCCTCTTTTCATTCTGATTTTTGTCTTCTTTTGGCATAGTAACTTCATGTTGTTGAGATTCTTTCCTAAGATCCAAGGGTAAGACTTCTTCTCTATCTGGGATAGGTACTTAAGTCTTCTGCAAATCTTCTTGTGTTCTTGCAACTTTGACATCCAAGTCTCTGGTCCTAAGTAGATTCACTCTAATCTCTTGTTCTTCAGTCAACTGCGGGATCCTCCTAGTCATGAAACCTTTTAATTCTTTCTTCTTCTGCTCTAAGACTTCTTATTCTTTCCTTCTAGTCTAGTCCTTCTCGATCCAAGGTTTTCCTAGTAACATAGTAAATGGAGCGTTTTTCTCAATAAATTTAACATACTGAGAATCTTCCTCTGTCGAAGTTCAATGAGCACTCATAGATATCTGGGTAAGTCTTCCACATAGGGTTATCAATTTTCCTCTGAATAATCCTATTCCTCCCAATGAAGGAATCATAGCAGGCTCCCCTAAAATTTCCCAAGTTCTTTCTGTCATGATATTCATCGGTGTTTCCTCATCCAGAACATAGTCAATGTCGAAGTGTCCAATTCTTGCTTCAATGCACTCCTTCTCTTTAAAGATCTCTAATAAGATGATATGTCGGTGGTCATTTAGGGTTTCTTTCATCTATAGAAATACTTTTGTCTGATTCTTTCTAGGGTTCTGCCATAATCTCAGTTTATGGATTCGCCTTAGGGTTTTCTTGGTTCATATTCATTCTTTCAACCTTAGAAATCATTCTAGGGCAATCCAATACTTCATGGTCCATATCTCTACAACAAAAACAACGAGATATTCTACAAGGGAATTCCTTAGCTAGATGTCCCGGTCTTCTGCAACTGTAACAAAGGGTTATTCCTTGTTTTCTTTTAAATAATCCCTAACCTTTCCTGTACTGTGCACTAGGATCATAGTAGCTAACCTGCAAAAAATTATTTATAAGATCCTGCATCCATTTGTTAGTCCAAACATTCTCTATATGGATAGGTATAACATATATTTCACTATTCTTATCAGATCTACTCATATCAAATCTTCTTTCATTTATTAGTGCCCTAGTTTTCAAGCTAGGACAAATATTATCAAACATATCTAGATCCATACTTTAGAAACAAAAATTTCCACTAATATTATCTTCAACAGAGCACAATGCTTCCAGATCTAAAAATTTTCACTATTCTTACCTCTATCAGAGCACAAAGTGTTCAGATCTTACCTCTTTAAGAAAAAATTCTCACTTTTACCTTTCCTAGAGCACAAAGCGTTCAGATTTTACCTCTTTTCTTCAGATCAGACTTCTTTTCTTAGCACCAAGCTTCACAGATAGAGTAGAATACTGCGCACTAGAGAGACAGATGTACACATAGAGATTTCACAATTTCAGGTAAGATATTCGCACAAAGCTTCTTTTTCCTCAGTTCCCAGCAATCACAGTTTCAGTCCCGACAACGGAACCATTTGTTGGCACAGGGGAAGACCCAGGGTTCAATGCTACAACAATGCACCAACAAAACCCTAACTACCGACCCTTTCGGCAACACCTGCGAAGAAGATGAAATCTCACCTGAGGTAGAGGTAGGGGTGGTTGCAGGACTCCAGTGTCTGCAACCTTAGCTGAGACACATATCTATAACTGTAACACCTTATCCAGTCTTAGTTTACAAAGCAGTTAAACCCTAATTACAAAACATTGCAGTATTCAACCAGATCTACTATATTCAAGCACTAAGAACATCCACATAGGCTGGATCTAGTATTCATCCATACTATTAAGCACATAGTAGTAACATATCTTTCTACCATTCATCTATATCAAAGCACTAAGCAAGTTTAACATATGAACACATTAATAGATCGCACAAAGAAGAGAAACAAAGCATGTACGTGGTTCACCCCCACCCTGGGGATACATCTACCAACTCTTCATCTTCTTTATTAGCTTCTTCAATTAGTTACATGCACAGAGCCACAAAAAACCTACTTTGCAGAGGACAGAATATCTGCGCACCTCACTAGCTCCTCCTTCTCCGGGCTAGGTTACAACACTAAGTCTATTCTCAATCTCTTACACTCGCTTGCACTAAGCTTTACAATCCTCATATAGTATGTGCAAAAGAAATCTCTACTCAACACTTAGCACTTTCGATCACATAGATCGAACTTCAACACTTAGCACACTTAACTTATCACCTTCGATCACACAGATCGAACTTGCAGGTACCAACTTACTTCACCTAGCTACTTATTTATACATTACAAAATAGGTCTACGCATGGGTAAACCCATGGGATGACATCCCCATATCCATTACATAATCATGAATCCCAAAAAGGGCCCTAAAAGGGGCCAAGATCCCGCGATCTCCACTTCATCTTATGCTTCACCTTCGATAGCCTGTTGAAGTCCCAAAAATAGGTCAAAACTGACCAAGGATCCTCAAAACTTGGTCAAGAGCCAACAAGACTATTCTGTAGTGAACAATCAATTCGGCCAAGTAAAATTGGCATTTGATGTTGTACTTGTCATTGTGGGCCTACCGAACGTCTGTAAAGACTTTAACCAGTTTTTCACCTTTTCAACTCATTTACGCGCTGGAAGCAGTGTTTCCAATAGAGTGCCAGATCCCATCTCTAAAGTTGGAAGTACAATTATTGCCAGACACTTCACCCCTTGAGGAATTCTTATTATATCTCGAGCATCTCGATGAGCAACGCTGTGACGTAGCCTTTGCTAACGAGTCTCACAAGAAAAAAGTCAAGTGTCAATACGATTGATCCATTCATCCTCGGATTTTCTCCGAAGGTGACCTTGTCCTGGTCTATGACCAAGATAAGGATCCCCTGGGGGCATGCAAGTTCAAACTTATGTGGTTTAGACCTTTCATCTTGAAGGAGGTACTAAAGAAGGGCGCTTATCGTTTGGTTGACTTCGAAGGGAAATCTTTGGCAGAGACTAGAAATGGGCTCTACATCAAGAAGTATTACTCGTAGGTGGGTCGCCTTGGGTGACTTCTTGTACATATGTATAGTTCTTATTACAGTTCAGTTTTTGTCTTTTTGTTTTATGGACGTGTTGTTTTTGATATCATCTTTTTCTCTATGGAATATGTCAAGTGAATCAGAGGTGTTCATTGGATTTGCGGACGACGCTAGATGACACACTCGGAGGCTTGCTTCCGCATCTTGGGTGATCTTCACACCTCAAGCCCAGTTGCTATCTTCTGGAGGTATCTGCTTAGGTGACGCTAAAAAAAATGTCGCCGAGTACAACATGGTAATAGAGTTGATTCGTGATGCTTTGTCGCATGGTATCTCTCACCTCCGGGTCTACTTAGATGCACAGTTGGTTGTGTCCCAGTTGAATGGGGTTTACCGCGTTTATGATCTTACTCTACATCAATGATTCCTTAGGGTAAGTCTCTTAGAACGATGCTTTGATTACATTACATATATCCATATTCCTAGGAGATTGAATCAAATCATAGATACTCTAGCTAATAAAGTATTAGATTGGCATATTGCACACACATAAAATAAGCACACACATACACATGTACATACATTGTAAAAATGTAATCCATAAGACATAAAAAGATGTAAATATGCATATATATATATCAAAAGTCTCAGAGTACATAGGTGGGCACAAGCGCCTAAAAAAATAATATGTTTGGTATACATCGTGGGGCTTATGCCGTAAAAAATATACAAAAAGTTCCCTTGGGATGTAAGTGGTCCACCCTAAGCTAAGCACAGGGACTATTGGCCCTGCCATAATGAAAATGACGTTTTCTAAATGCTGAAAAGGATGGAACCAGGTCCGTGACACCCCAACCACATGAGGCTGCATAGATTGTGGGAGATCCTCAATCTTAGCCATGGGCACTGTATGAGTGACCGCGGTGAGGTTCCACTCCACCTGTCTCAACACTCTCTCAGCCTCTCCAGTTGGAGGTACCCCTGGTGTTGCTTCTGGTCCGGCGGTCAGTACTGGTGTTGCCTCTAGTCGAGGATGCCGCCTACTCCTCACAAAATCTATTGGATGCACTGGTCCCACATATGTACATAATAGATACATAGTTGTCAAATACTCTAGTATACATAATATATATATATATATATATATATATATATATATATATATATAAA
>JASDQU010819952.1:0-24627 GCA_032191745.1 Picea mariana
CCTCTAGGCGCTGGCACCATTCTGACGGTAACAGAGCCACACTTCCCGGTGACCTTAACAGGTAGAGTATGGGACTTCTCGATCTTGTTAGCCCAATAACCCCTCCTCATGGGAATAGCCGAAAGCTTCACCAAAATAATAGCTCCGCGGATATTCGTGGCCACCTCTTTGCTACACTTGACCCCAAGCCCTACGTGGCCATTTCTGTCACCCATAACAATGAATGCCTTGAATCGAGTCCTCTTCCCGACCCTCGTCTACTTCTGCATGAGCATGATCTTCATGACCTCATCCTTTAGCTGGGGTCCCATCATGGCCTCCATGATCTGGTGGTCCTTCGCTGCAACCAACACGAGCATCTTAATTTCTTCCTACAAGAATAGCATGGAAATGAGCATGCCAAACAACTCTCCCGCTACTCTCACGAATCTGTTTATGAGATCACATGCATTGGCGACCCCCATAACTACTAACATAATCTTTGTCCAAACACATATCCAGCCTGCCCATGCTAAGAAGAGCGCATGACCAATCTCTCTTCTCCTCTTAGTGAAATCATAGTACATCAATGTCAGTACTCGAAACAATGCCGCACATGACATCGGAATTGAGAGAACACAAAGGTGAAGACAATGCTCTTGTGGTCTTGACATTTTCATAGGCCGTAATCCCTGAAGCCAGCGTCTCATGAAAACACTGCCATTCTGAACTTGGTTCATGCGTAGAATGGCAGAAAACCCTCGTTGAATCGCCAGTCTTGTCAAATATCAAATATCCTTTTGAAGGAAAACACTTCGGCTTCTTTAGTGTCGTCGCATCATTAGGTTCCAGCGTCAATAACAAAACGGTAGCAGAAAGGTCGTCCAACAGATCCATGGAAAAACTTTTCTTAGTCTCAAGGATTTAAAGAAGTCACCTCCTTGACACATGAATAGACTGACTGCCACTAGTAGCCATGCACATACGCCAAACAATAATCAACTCGTTGAGTTTACAGGCTTCACCCCCTCCTGTTACCTTGCAAACAATGCTCCTCCAGCAAATTGAATAGATGCGGATCAGAAATGAAACCCAGGTTGATGATGATGTGATGAAGGGGGAACTATGAGGAAGAATGATTGAATGAACCATGTAGCTGAAAAGGATTCCTATAGAACTGGCAGTTACAACGGCTGATGACCCATGTATTCTGGTAGATGGATTTCTCTTTATATGGACGTCAATAATCAGATGTAGGTACAAGAGGAAGAACATGAAGATATGACCACAAAGATATTTAGATAAGTAGTCATTAAGGGAGAGTGTTGGAATATATAATTCCTACTTATCTAATGTTCTTGCTAATGTATTGAGAGGTAGAGATACCATGATAAAATGGAAGACTAGAGTCATAAAAAAATATTCAATTGCTTACAATATCAATACAATGGACTCTATTATATAGAGAGTACAGGTTGTTATTAGATCTAACTTATTCTAAAGATAACTGGAGAGGTTGAGAGAATATCTCAACCACACACCAAACTAGGATCTCACCAGTCCAACTCTCTAACAACCTCTTAATAATAGGATCACAAAACTCACGTAGAGATGAAATCTACCTCTCAATACATTAGCAAGAACATTAGATAAGTAGGAATTATATATTTCAACATTCTAGAGCAATAATTCTCAATGTTAAAAAGTAAAAATAATTTCTAACTCACATTCATCGATTTCTTTTGCCAAATTTTGATTTACTCTCATGTGATAAGGAAGATGGAATATGAGAACTTTAATTAATTAACACGATGTCCTGCATGCATGTATAACCTATTCTAGGAATGAATTAGAACTTTACAGTTTGTATTGTGAATACGAAAACCACGGTTAAATTACACTTTCACTATAAACTCTGCGATAAATTACAGTTTAACCGTAAATTAAAGAAAGAGCAATTTTTTATTTGAGAATGGTGTTATTATTCATCGTTAATCCCTTAAACAAACATACCTTGGTCCGAGTTGAAACCCCAAGAATTTTCAGGCTTGATGGATTTTGAGTTTCACCCCATAGCTAGCTCCCCCCAAGAAGCAAAGAGAATCAAGGCCAAAGGAAGACCATCCCTTAAGGATATTTTTCAGTAGAGAAACAATCAAAGATCCTTCCCTAAGGGCTTCTTGAATCGCTACAATATCACACTGTGAAAGCTCCATCAACCTTTGGAGGGAGAAATGCTTAGAGGGTAATGTGCTCCAATTTTGCCATATTTTATGACATATAAATACACTGATCATTACACCTTATCCCCTCATTTCATAAATAATATATCCCTAATTAAACCATAAACCTCCATTATCTTTTGTTATTCATCATATGTGGTTAATACATAATTCTCCATATTTTTAGTGATTAAAAGGATGATTATACAACAATTTTGTTGATGATGTTTTAGTCATATGTTTCTATTTCCAAACAATATGTTCTCACATTATTCCTTCACTAGAAGTCATCTGGTACCCGCACTGGAGGTCATTCGGTACTCACACTCTAAGTCATTCGGTACTAGAAGGTTTTACAATCATCTAGTACCTGCACAATCATCTAATACTTACAATCCATGTCATCGAATACTCACACTCCATGTTATCCAATACTCACAATTCATTTCATCCAGTACCAGAATGTTCCAGAAACCATCTAGTACTAGAATGTTCTAGGTCATCTGGTACCAACAACATGCTTAGAAACTTTGGCATGCTTCTAGAGGAAAATTGGTGACATGGGTTTTATCCATAATGACATATACATGCATATACATAAGTCATAATTCACCCATATCACATGTGTGGACCTCCAACTCAGGGGGAATGATTCTAGAAAAAATAGTAAAAATCTCAAATTGCCAACTTGTGCCTCGATTTTTGTGTAGATGGTATCATATCTAGAAATTGGAAGTTATGGGTTTTGTCTAAACTATGGAAAATTGAGTAATGAGTGCAATTTTTTTCAAAATTCGAATCAGTTTGGAAGATATGGGTAGATCCATAACTCGAATCTACCCAAATTACATTAAAACCCATATTTTTCTGATTTCATTCCAAAAATGTAAAATTTGAAATCTAAGCATTGGGATTCGGTCCCATCCTATCTTTAGTGATTTTTATGTATAAATAAGAGTGATAAAATTCTGAGAAGGGAGCCATCATTATCATTATCATCCTTTGGAATTGATTATTTTTTAAGAACAAGCATGAGAGAATTGATTTCGTAAACACAGTCTTTTATCAAAATGAAGAATTGACTGTTGTTGATTTACTATGCATCTTATTCACTTGAGATGATTGTATTTAAAGTAGGCTTATTCAACATGGGAAGGGCCCCTCATTCTTATTAATACCCTACTACACTCTTTTACTCTCATATATTAGATTGATTGTGCTTATTTTTGTTTAAATTTCATTTCTAGCTAAGTTGTTATCTTGTTGATCTGCATTCAATTTTCATAGAGCTAAAAGTTCAGTTTGAATTTAGTATATTCAAATTAGCACATACTTAGGAATGATTCTTCAGTTGGTGTAATAGTTTTTTGTTTCTATAATTGCGTTGAACATTTCTTTATTGTTCCACCATAAACATGTTCTTTGAATTTCTAGAACTTATAACCAAAAATTCAATCCATTATCAAAACTGATTATAGAGTATACACATATTAAATCACCCCAAACCATGACACTAATGTGTGCATGAATCAAATTTGAATATCATTGTTGCATGCTTTTTATAAATCTCCTTTTAAAACATATTCACACCCCTTATCATATTCATTGCAATTTCATCACAGTGCCTTCACGCCACTATGATTTCACCCAGTCTCTTGGCCATGCTTTCGATCCTTATATCACATAATAATTTTTCCTAGTTTGCACCATCTTTACCGTTGGTCAAAGTTCTGCTAGTTGACAACAATTTCATTAGTTTTTAGATTGTCTTTTATGGATGTTTCTAAAAATAAAACAAAACAAACATTTCAGACATAAAGTCGTGTTTTTATTTATTTCATAAGGAATTAATAAGAATCAAACATGTGCATTCATCAAAATTGATTTCTTATGTTTTTTTTTAATACATATTTATGCATGCATAAGAAATTAATTTCTTCATATTAAACATTCCATTAAAAATACAAATTATCTTTGACCAATTGCACCCAGATTTGAATAACCAAGAGAATGGATATTGAAGTGTCTCATTACCATTCCATTCATTCACATTTATTTGTAAAATTATGCTGGGAAATCCAATAAAATAGTATACAAGAAATTGTTCTAATACCATTGCACCATCTTCTTACACTTTGATTTCTTTTACTATTTATGAAAAATTGTCAAATCCACAATTCGAGTGAACATAAAAGAGTGCATTTCTCATTGTCCAATATTGTCATTAATAATATATTCATTATTCTTTCATGTAATTTTTGTAGAGTCCACTCTTATTTTGGTTGACACTTGTAACAATTTGAGGAATTGTTCTTGAGATCCAATTTTATATTAATTTCTGTTATTGGTCATTATTAGTTTTCTTTCATTGTGATTTGGCTTTCCAATAGTTTATTTCCTGTCACTTGAACTCATTTCCATTTGATTGTTTCTTTTATTTCATTTAAGTTTGGATACACTATAGGAAATAATCATTGAAGGACGTGAAACTTAAGTAAGCTACTCACGATCAATCACATTAACATCACCCCAAGTGCAAGAAATATTGTGATCTAAGACTTTATATAACTAATTTATTAATGTGTCCCGGAGATGAATCCATAGTGTTTATGTCCCGCAATTTACATTTAAATTCTACAGTGTGGGTTTGAATATTGTTTTGTCGTCTTTAGATTAGGCTATAGTAGGATCCAATCCTATGTTTCTTGTGCCTACACCTCAAAGCTTAAGAGCCTTGATTGATAATTTAATGTGGTAATTAATAGTGAATATATTTAGCCCCACATTTTTGGTGTCGTTGCCGGGGAGGTGCTAAAGGGATTAGAGCATTGGTAATTTGTTTTTATTGTTCCAAAGCCTTGATTTTTCCTTTCATGCAAGTGTGGTGTTCTTTTAGGTATGACCTAAGGGTAGAGAGAATATGGTAAGACATGAGGGAAGAGCCCACACATCTACTTTAGTGGGGTTGCTCCAAATTTAGGTTGTCATCTTCCTTTGGGTAGTCATAATTTTTGTTTTATTAGCATTAGCCATTTTTTATATACATGAGAAGAGAAGCTAACTTGTGTGAATAGATAACTTGGTGACAACATGGTCCTAGTAGCACGGTGGTGCTTCAATTATATAATTGGTTTGATTACATTTTCTTTCAGTTTGCTTACTTTTAATTTTTTTAGGATTAAAAAAAAAAGTTTTTGTGTGTTGTAAGAACCTCTAATCCATGTGTGAGACAAGACGTATCAACCAACAATATGGATTAAAATTTGATAATGAGTTTGGAAGAGCTCTCTCAAATCCTAGCAGAAGTTGGGATCTCTTATTATTAGGAAGAGCACATGTTGACAGTAGTCACGAACCTATATACTTCTAAAAAATACATATAAGAACCAAAGTCCTAGGAGCCATATCTACAATAATATCGAGAAACCTTCATTGATCAGTTTGACTTATCTACAAAGAAGATCGAAGACTCGTGGACCATATCTAATTAGGAGAAGACATTAAACTTGACCACTATAAACCACTATAAACCATTCTCCACTATAACCACTATAACCTTTCTCATTCCACTATAACCACTATAAACCATTCTCAACATGCACACCATTCACCATCATTTTATAAACCATTCTCCATGGCTATCCTCTTTTCGATTGGATTGGGAGAACATATTCATGGCTTATTCAGGGAAGTAATTGCATTTTTTTTGGTTATGTTGTTTCATTAAAACTATCCTTTATTCTAATCCTTTATTACCTAAAATGGTTTTGGAAACAATTGAATCTCTTTTTCTACTACTTCCTTAAAAAAAAAAATTCTTTTAAGATTGTTCTCTGACATTTATTACTTTTGCTCTACTATTTTTCTGAACTATTTTCCTTGAAGAAATTTATATTTTAGGTAATTATTAATAATTAAAAACTAAAAAGAAAAGAGTTCAATTATCAAACCCAAGACCTCTTGACACAAACGATCATTTTCAGTTATTTAAGATTACAAAATTTCAGATCATTTATTATAGCAGTAACTCATAGCGTTGTTTTTAATTATACCATGGGATTACATAAAGTTAAAATTTCATATTATGGGGCCCATAGGCAATCAGTACAACCTGATCTAGTCTCAAATTTGGTTAGTAGAACATCTGGATTAAAGAGTAGCAAGAGAGTGTATGAAGTTTCTACCCATGGGAACATTATTATAATATTATATGGAGAAGATGAACTTGAGGACTAGAAGCACCTTTAGGTCATTCTCTCATGGCCTCAGCCGCTACACATTAAGTAGGTTTGACCATGACATTTCTTTGTACTAAATCTCAATACATAAATACATTTTTCATGTGAAAAATATTTTATGGGAAATCTATAAAATATCTTCCAACCCAATACCATCCCATCCCTTAAAAGGGTTTTCAAAGATGATTCCCCATTCACCCATGCAAACATAATATATAAATTTTCTCTTAAGGGTAAATTTTGGGACAATATCCTTTGATGGAAAATGGGTGTAAGAGGCTAACCTATTGGGATACTGAACAGGTCTACCGGTAGCAAGTACCGGCCTGTGGTATGACTAGGCAAGCTAATCAGGGTACTAAACAGGCTCATGGGAAATGGATCATTCTTCCTACGAAGGATATTTCTTAAATGTCAAAATTATCCCATCAAAGTACTAAATAGGATTGCTGGCAATGGGTTTTGATTTTGATATTCCTAATCTATATTTATCTGTATGAATGATACACTTATGTAAATTATTAAGAAGAAGCATGCATGGTTGAACTAAAGGTTAAATAAAATCCATCTATTTTCCATTTGAGAATAACCTTAAGTTGACCTTAAGATCCTTTCATCCAATTTATACTATATCTAAGATGTATTATCTTAACAGTGGGACCAAGATCTTAGAAGAATAATATACTCAACTGTGAAATTTATCTTCATTACTTGAATGATTGTAAATATTTTCAGAGTGAAAAAGGTTGACTAGTTTCCTATGGGGTTTTCATTTGTTGAGACTGTTAATACTCTTTTATTTTCCTTCATAAAAGAGAAGAACAAAATCCATACTCTAATTTATACAGGGCTCTCTGAACATAAGTGTTTCTAATATTTTGATGAATTTTATTTAATCAAGGAAATATAAATATTTTCTATAGAACGAAAAAATTATAATATGTTTTTCTGGGTTATGCTTGAATTATCTCGGTCAGTCATAGAGGGGGAATATTCACAAGTGATCCTCGAAAATTGTTCAAATCTAAATTGTCAAAATGTGGCATTGGATGTACTTCATGTTATGATCAATTTATTATATGATCTTATGATTTTCTCTCTGTGTGGATAGGATTAACACTTATGGAATTTGTGCCCACAATTCACTAGAAACTCTCACATTTTTGTTCTTAGCAACTCTTAGATTAGTATCAACGAAAGATGGCAACAAATTTTTTTCTTGCAACACACATTCCACTCAGTCTTAATCAATTTTCATGAGGACATGAAAACTATTGGGTTTGGGGGAGATCTCCAGATATTCAGAGTCTCTCTTCATCATCTCCAACATCTCCAACATCTTTAGTTCATATCAACCCATTTTTTTCATGATCAAGTAGATCAACTTATGTTCTCTTTAGCTCTCATCATCTTTTGTGCAGATCTCATCTGTTAGCTCCCAAAATGAATCAGTCACTATGGTTGCATTTTGTGGTTGATATCATGGATATTGGTAGTTTTCTCCAAATTTGTTTTGAGTTTTTCCAGTAGAAAAACTTAGGTTTTAATTTATGTCTTAGAAATAAGACGATCTATAAAGGTCTTCAATTTAAAATTTTCATAAAATGCTTTCAACAGCTAACGCGTGTTTTAAAGATGATGGTTAAATGGTGAAAGTGGTGATTTTCAAAAGCTAAGGAGCATTTCTCATGGGCTGTTAGCTGGTGAAAGCAATGATTTTCAACAGCCGAGGAGCGCTTCTCACAGGCCATTAGCTGGTGAAAGCGGGAATCATGTGTGTTTATCCACATTTTAAAAAATCAAATGATGACACACTCAGCCCACATCATGCAATCATTATGATGCACTGGTGAAAATGGATAATGATGGAGACTCGGGTTTTCACATCTAAATCGGATTGCAAAGCGGATCTTGTTCAATAATGCATGATTCGCAATCATGGCATTGGAAATGGCGAATTTGAATCCATCATCATAGGTGCAAGAGCAGTACTACTTGGTTGGTTACATCAAATCGACCCATCGTTTCCCCAACACACATCACCCACAAATGTATGCTAAGTTTTTAATGTTGAAAGAGAGAGCTGAGTGTTTTCACCAGCGCAAGACCTCGACCTGAACAACAGATTGCAGTGTTTGGTGTGCAAAATCGTTTTAGGTTTTGAATTGCAAATGGAAAGGAGATGCAGTGGTTCCTTGTTGAGAAAATAATTGTACAGTCTATCCTTCCTACAGGTGCATCTATAAGTGCAAAAACATTTCTCAAACGCAGGTTGCATGGAATATGTCGAAAGGCTACAAAATGGCTATCACCAATCAACAACAGAGGCGTTTGCTAAAACGTTTGATGGAAATAAAGCCTGTGTCGGGTCTTTAGAAATTATTGTGGATGAAGTTGCCATCACTGCAGCGACCATTTTTCCAAGATCAGGCCAGAGTTGGTTCAAAACAATAGCAATTTTAGGGCATATTTAAAGGAAGAGTTCATAAATAATGCATGGAAGAAGAACATGCCAGTTTCCCACTTAGAAGATGAGTGGCAGGATTTGTTTAATGGAATCCAACTATACATAACTTCAGAAGGTAGGTACGACAAACTGATGTTATATCATTTCAAGATCTTAGACCATTTTACAAGGAAAACTCTCCTAAATCTACCTTTCTTCTTGCACAAGAGCTTAACTAAAGTCTGTAAAAAGATTAGAGATGAACCTCTAAGTATGAAGAACACTCTTTGCCACTTTGGCCTTATTAAATTGATAATCCTGGAGGAGCTAAGACAGAAGGAAAGGACCTGGCAACATTTTCTTTTTTGGGAGGGCTTTGAAACTCAAACTCAGCCCATGAATGAACAGAGGAAATCTGGAAAGAGGCAATTGAATCCTCAAAGCAGCTTGAGGAAGAGGATAACCCTTCCAAGACCCCCAGAAGATAGAATCTCTGGTGTGAAATCTCACAGGTCAAAGAAAAAATTGGATTTTGAAACTACTATAGAGCAGCCTACAGAAAGGAAAACAAACATCTTAAACCTGCCATACATAGACTCAGAACCATAGCAAGAAGTCCAGATCCCTACCATTAAGAGTCCTGAACACTCCATTGAGTTTGCACAGAATTGTGAGATCTTCACTCACACCGAGGAAGGGGAAACATCAAAGAGCACTAAGTCCACGAAAGAATAGAAAATCAAGCAACTCAAAGAAGTGATCGCTCAGCAGGAGGTCTTAGAGATAGTAATAAAGGAAAGATACAAGACTCTGTTTGATAACTTCGCAGAAACAAATGCTGCATTTGAAAAGCTGGCTCGGGAAAGTGTCAAGGAAAAGAAGAGGAAAAGTAAAATCACCAAAGAATATAACAGTCTATGGTGGTTAGAAAAGAGCCTTAAAAGGAAGATTAGAAAATTGAAGAAAAAGAAAAAGTCACACCCAGATTTGCAAGTGCTAGCCTAGGTTGTTGTGAACATGCAAGGGGATAAAGCAGAGACACATTGAGTGTTTTGATGGAACAATAGTTTTGGAGGTGAAAGTTCATTTTGGGCTAAGGAAGAGCTTTCACCAGTGCACAGGGAAATTTTACAACCGGTTAGCTGGTGAAAGGAAGCACTTTCACCAGCTAACCAGTGAATCATAAGGTGAGTTAGCTGGTGAAAGCAAAAAAAGCATTTTTGAGAGCTAAGGATGGAGCAGGTCGTTTTTCATAGGATTTAAAGAGGTTCCAGAGTATTAAAGGGTTAACAACTTAATCGAAAAATACTCTGCATCAAAGACTCACGAGATTTTTTGACAACCACCTACTAAACTAATCTTCTAAAGCATCGACTATGAACAACCGAAGAAATCCAGCTACCAATACAGGTGCCTTTGATATGTTTCATTACACCATTGATTCCAGAAGTTGAAGAATACATATGTCAAATTTTGAGATTGAAGATAATTCAAATGCTAGTCTAGTCATTAAGTCTTTGTTATCAAGTTGCTTAGTTAAATTTGAATTGTTATTTTTAGATACAGATCCATGTTTTTAGGATCTTAAAAACTGATTGTAAAAGGCTAAAGGCCTATATTTTCTAAGAGACAAGGGTTCAAACTGGGATACATTTTTGTGCTATTGTATATACTCTTTTGATATAATAAAACTGCAGTCCCCTTTCGTTTTCAATATCAAAAATATCCATGTTTCCATTTATGTACTTCATTTCAGTTCATTTTAGCTTATGAAGACTATTATCTCTTTATTGAGCTCATAGATTTGAATTGAAGGATCTTCTTTCTATCTTGTATTAAGCCTTACACCCAACTGTATTTGGCAATCAAGATTAGTGTTCTTCATCCCCCCCTTTCAAATTACTTGATTTGATTATTGTTTCCTGAAAGCACTGTCTCTTTAGAAGTATGATGAGTTGTCTATTACAGTGATCTTTAAAGACCCCATTGTTCCAAGCATATTTACACATTATTTTTAAGTTACCAAGCATCCTTAGTCTACAACCCTAAGGAGTTTCTTGGAGTGATAGCAAATTGGTTCCATTGCCGGGGAGATGAAATTCAAGTTCTGTTTTCCTGGGATATGACACAGAGATGGTCTTTGATGATAGACAAAGATTAGACATTTTTAGTTGGTTGTAATTATCTATCCGACGACTCGACAAGTTCATCCTGGCTCCCAAGAGGATCAGTACTAGGGAGAATCCTCAAGAATCACCTATCAAACCAGTGTCCAATCCATAACTAATTCTCAGGAAGGGAAAGACAATTCAGGGTCAAACTTCAAGATCAGATACAAAAGGTAATCCTCTTTTCAGTTCTGGAAAATATACTACAGAAAAATTTGAGTTCTTTTCAAAGAGCATTGATGAAAAAACAACTGTAAATACTGTAGAAGAACAAACTGCTTTTCATCAATAGGAAAATACTAATGATGATAAATTGATAGATTTAAATTTGATTGAAAAAACATCCAAGACTTTAGAAAGAAGCCACAGTTCTTATTCCCTTGAGTCTTTTCATTCTCAGCAACAAGAAGATCATTTGAACATTTATACTAGCCTCCTTGTTGTTGAACATCTCCTCCAAGAGCTATCTACTAAAGGTGAAGGAAATTTAGCTGGACAGCTTGCAAATTTTTACAGAGCCTCTTATCAAACCTCTTTCCCATTAGAAGATTCACCTCTTTTGCATTCCTCCAGTGCTGAAGACTTGAAAAATAAACCATCACCTTTCTCACCCTTGATAGTTATGGCTGCACCACCTCCTTTGACGAAGATGCAACAAATCCTAGCTTCTAAGTATGCACCACTCATATTTCCAAACCCAGTATCAGCCATGCCAAATGGAGACTATCGGAAGTATATGCCCAAATTTACAGGCGAAGGTGATGTGTCTATTGAAGAACATATTGAGGCTTTCTACAGTTATATTGAAAACCTTAATATTGAAGAAGAAGATGTTTGGACATGAGTCTTTGTCCAAAGCCAAGATGGCCATGCTAGGAAATGGTTCAAAGAAATCCCTGCTGGTTCCATAGCTGGAATCGAGCAATTGGATGAGACCGTTTTGAAACATTAGGGTGACAGAAGAGATTTTGTATATTATATCACAGAATTTGGAAACCTAAGCAAACAAAATAGTGAGTCAGTCTCTGATTTCACTAAAAGATTTAACCGAATGTATGGTAAAATACCAGCAGAGATAAAACCTTCAGATGCTTCTACCAAGATCACATATTCTGATGCTTTTGATTTAGATTTCTGTTTATTTTTTAGAGAAAGGAGGTCACCAACATTATCTCTCATGCAATATGCTTCCCTTGAGGTGGAATCAAATATTCTAGCCTCTCAGAAGCGGAAAGGAGATTCGGATAGGAGAAGGCCAAGGAATGAGGCTTGCTCTTCATCAAGTGTTGATCCAAAGTCTAATAAAATGGATAAGATGCTAGAGTCTCTAACCTCTGAGATATCTAAGCTCAATATTGAAAATAAACAGTCTGTGAAGGGAAGAGGCACTTATGATTCTGCAGCTAGAAACCCAAATCAAAATCCCAACAACTTCAGAAGAAATAATCAGCCAACATAGATCTTGCAAAGAGAAAAGAATCCTATTGAAGATTAGAGAATAAAGGTCCCTCTTAAAAATGCTGTGATGGATGAAGACGAGGGTGAATATCAAGAAGATGGAGAAGATAACATTCACTGTGTTGGATAAGAGATAGAGAAATCTTATCTAACACAACATGACTATGAGGAAGCATTGATGACTGAACAGACAAACGACAATCTTATGGATGATGGCATTTTCACGAAAGAAGATAAGAGTAGATATAACCTCTGATCAAAATCTGATACTGCCCAACAAGATTCACCAGCCTCTCCCAAAAAGAGCACAGCCCTTGTCAAGCAAAAAAATCAGACATCAGAGAATCAACAAACAAATCCTTCAAAGGTGAAAGCATCTGTTCCTCCCAAATTGACTACTTCCCCTGTCAAGCATCAAACTCCAGAAATTCAGGCTCTTGTTGAACAACAAAGAAATTAGGAAGCTCCTTTGAATCAGGTAAAGGTCTCTGATAAAGATTTTGATAAAGTCCCATATTTGTTCAATTTTGAGGCTGAAATGAAAAAAATTAAAATTCCTATTCCTCTATTCGAGTTAATGAAAAATGAAATGTTCAAAAAGGATATCCTCAAAACTCTATATTCCCAATCTATATCCCTTTCTTCTGATATCCTCAACATATATGATGAAAATCCAACCATTACTCTGGGAAAAATGATAGAAGACAGAGATGAAAGTTGTCCTCCCTTTTACATCTCTCTAAATATTCATGAGAAGACATTGCATAACTGTTTGTTGGACTCCGGTGCTTCACACAATTTGATGCCAAAGGCGGTCATGGATGAGTTTGGGTTGGAGATCACCAAATCTTATCATGATCTTTTCTCTTTTGACTCTCAAAAGTCAAATGTCTTGGGATGATCAAGGATTTGGTTGTAACCTTAACCCAAGCATCCATGAAGACTATGGTGATGGATATAGTAGTCGCTGACATACCTCCTAAATTTGGATGTCTTCTATCAAGATTGTGGATGAAGAGGCTAGGTGGCACTCTTCAAATGGATCTCTCCTACACTATTATCCCTGTTTTTGGAGGGATGAACAGAAGACTATACAGGTAATCTCAGTTGGCATATGTAATCAGTGACAAAAAAAATCCATCCAATCATCCTATCTATTCTGTCGACACAAGTATGGGATCTTGTATTTTGCAAATTAATGATTCATTACCAGATGCATTGCTACTCAGAAAGCCCATAGTTCGTCCCACAGAAACAACAAAGGATGATCTTCGGACCATGTTCTTTGATAGTGCTTTCACTAAAGAATCAGCATGAGCAAGAGTGGTATTGATTTCCCCTTCTAAGAAAACTTCTCATTTGTCCTTTAAACTTGATTTTAAAGTGACTAATAATATTTTTGAGTATGAGGCACTACTTGTAGGGATAAATGCAACCAAAGAGATGGAGATTAAGAGATTGCAGGTATTTGGAGATGCAGATCTGATCATTCAGCAGGTGAATAAGTCCTTTCAAGCAAAACATGTCAGGTTGAAATCATACAGAGATGAAGTGTTGAGGGCAATTCATGATTTTGCATATTTTAAAATTTCATATGTACCTAGAGAAATGAATGAATTGGTTGATTCATTAGTTGTGTCGGCTTGTGCTTTCATACCTCCTCTGCCTCATAAATTGAATTATGAAATTCAAGTTAAATATAGGCCCTCTCTCCCTGATAATGTAAAATTTTGGAAGGTTTTTGAAGACGATCCTGAACTCACTAGATTTCTTGCAGTGATAGATGAGTTTGCAGATTTGTAGATCGATCAAGAGAATGAACATGACAATGAAATTGAAAAGCCAAAATTCAGAAGAAAAATCACAACACATGAAGTATTCCAACTGTCTACCAACCGAATTCCTAAAGTTTGATCCCTTTGGAAAGGATTTTTGATAATAATGATGTGGCTATCAAATTGGAAAATGGGGAAAAAGATTCAAAAGTTTTGCAGTATAATGTAGCCAGTGAACAAGATCCTAAACATGTCAACTTAGCCTCACATTTGTCTGAAAAACAAAGGGATGATTATGGAGAATTGCTAAAGGAGTTTGCTGACATCTTCGCTTGGCAATATGATGACTTGAAGACTTTTGAAACATAGGTAATTAAGCATAAGATTCCCTTGAATAAAGGCACCAAACCATTCAGGCAGAAGCTTATATCCTTCAATCCTTTGTTGCTGCCTACAATGGAAAGGGAAATTAAAAAACTATTGGGTGCTCGCATCATCATTCCTCTCAGATATTCAGAATGGATTGCAAATCTCATACCAGTCAAGAAGAAGAATGGGGAGATCAGACTCTGCGTCGACTTCAGAAATTTGAATAAGTGCTCTAGGAAGGACAACTACCCTCTGCCTAAAATGGAGCATATTTTGCAGAAGGTGTCAAGATCAAAGGTGATGTGTTTTACTGATGGGTTTTCTGGATACAACCAGATTGTTGTCCATCCGGACGATAAAGAAAAGACTGCTTTTAATACTCCATGGGGTACATTTATGTACGATAATATGCCCTTTGGATTGATGAATGCAGGAGCGACATTCCAAAGGGAGATGGATATTGCTTTTTTTGGAGAGAAAGATAAATTTGTCCTGATATATCTCGATGATATCACTATTTTCTCAAGCAGCCATGAACTTCATTTGCAACACTTGAAAAGGAAATTTATAAAATGTCGAAGTTATGGTACTTCTCTTAATCCAAAAAAATCAAATTTTGCACTTAAGGAAGGGAAATTACTTGGACATATTGTTTCAGTTGATGGGGTAAAAATTGATCCAAAAAGGGTAGAAGCAATTAAAAATCTGTCTCTTCCTAGATCAAAGAAGGACATTCAGTCTTTCCTTGGGACTATAAACTTTATCAGAAGGTTTAGAGTAAACTTTGCAGAACTCACAAAGCATATTACTGCTATGTTAAGAAAGGACTCCGAGGTAAAATGGACTGAAGAAGCTAGACACTCATTCAATGCCATCAAGGAAGCCATCACAGTAACCCCTGTTTTGATCAGCCCTGATTTCTCCAAGGTATTTTAAATTTTTTCATTTGCTTCAAGAGACACAATTGCAGCAATACTCTTGCAGAAAAATGTCGATGATCATGAGTAACCAGTTGCCTTCTTCAGTAAGGTCTTGAGGGATGCAGAGGTAAAGTATGAATTGTTGGAGAAACAAGCGTATGCACTTATCAAGTCATTGAAAGCTTTCAAAGTTTACATCCTTCAAGAAAAGGTAATAGCTTTCGTTACCTCCAGTTCAGTTAAAGATGTGCTTATACAACCCAAAATAGATGGAAAGAGGAGTAAATGGATAGAAAAGTTGATTGAATTTGATGTTCAAATTAAACTAGAAAAACTTGTGAAGGGTCAGGGCCTTGCCAAACTTATGGTAGAAGAAAATTGTAGGCTGCTCAAAATAAATTTGGTAAGTATTAATGCAGATAATGATCAGTATTCAAAGGATAAAGAAGGTGAGGAAATGCAGGTCTCAGCTCACCTAGCTGATTGAAAATGGTACAGTCACATTATTCATTTTCTGCAAACTTTATCAGTCCCATCAGATTTGACAAAGACACAAGGAAGGGCTTTGAAGCTCAAAGCCATAAATTTCTGCATCAATGGTAATTTATTGTTCTGGAAAAATCCAATAGGTTTATTGTTGAGGTGCATAAACCAAGAAGAAGTAGCTAAGGTCATGATTGAATTCCATAATAGTGAATGTGGGGGACATCGCTATTGGAAAACCACTGCACATAAAATCTTAATATCTGGTTACTACTGGCCATCCTTGTTTTCAGATGTGTGTGAGTTTGTGAGAACATGTGACAAATGTCAAATATTTGAAGGCAAACAACAATTGAAGTATCTTCCCCTCAAACCTATAGTGGTCACAGGTCCTTTCCAGCAATGGGGCCTAGACTTCATAGGTGAAATTCACCCTCCTTCTAGTGGTCAGCACCAGTGGATCCCTATTGCCACTGATTACTTTACAAAGTGGATTGAGGCTATTCCCACCCGGAACGCCAATCATACTATCATCATAAATTTTCTGCAAGAAAACATATTTTTCAGATTTGGCTGCCCTAAGAGAATAGTCACTGATAACGCTACTACATTCAAAGATAAACACTTGGTGAAATTATGTGAAGAGTTGGGAATTTAGATGGTACATTCCACTGCTTATTATCCACAAGGGAATGGCCTAGCTAAGTCAACAAACAAGAGTTTAGTCAGAATTATAAAGAAGCTGCTTGAAGAAAATGCTAGAGGCTGGGATTCCAAGCTGAAGTTTTCTTTGTGGGTTGAAAGGGTTACATGTAAGAAATCAATTGGTACATCTCCTTTCAAGTTGGTATATGGTACTGAAGTCATATTTCCTATTCAACTTGCACTGCCAGTTGCAAAGTTTTTACAAGAAACCAATTCTGAACCAAATGATTTGACTCGGATAATTCATAATTTGGTAGAGCTACAGCAATATAGAGAGCAACTTTTGGAAAGAACGGAATTACATCAAGAAAAAATCAAGGAGATCTTCGACAAGAAAGTCAAATCAAATGTCTTCAAAACAGGGGAATTAGTCTTAAAGTGGGATGCAACAAGGAAAGAGAAGGGGAAACACGGAAAATATGAGGCTCTATGGACAGGTCCTTTTGTCATAATAGCGGTGCAACAAAACAATACCATTGTTCTCCAAAATCTTTCAGGCGAGGAAGTAGCAGGTGGCCTTTTCAATGAGCGCTTTGTAAAGACCTATTTTTCATAAGTCTTTTTCTTAAAAGCCCTATTCTACTTGTACATATTCTTTTTCAATTCTATTTTCTTTGTTTCTACCACTTGAATAACTCCATGCCCAATGGTACTAGCAAAACTATTTTTAGATTTTTGTTTTAAATTGTAATAAGGCTACTGAGTCTAGCTAGGTTCTTCGTCACCTCACAGGGAGATGTCCATACTAGTTGGAGCCAAATGTTAGCTCCCAAAATGAATCAGTCACTATGGTTGCATTTTGTGGTTGATAGCATGGCTATTGGTAGTTTTCTCCAAATTCGTTTTGAGTTTTTCCAGTAGCAAAACTTAGGTTTTAATTTATGTCTTAGAAATAAGACGATCTATAAAGGTCTTCTCTTTAAAATTTTCATAACATGCTTTCAATAGCTAACATGTGTTTTAAATATGATGATTAGCTGGTGAAAGAAGTGATTTTCAACAGCTAAGGAGAATTTCTCACGGGTCGTTAGCTGGTGAAAGAGGTGATTTTCAACAACTGAGGAGAGATTCTCATGGACCATTGGCTGGTGAAAGCGGGAATCACATGTGTTTTATCCATGTACTAAAAAATCAAATGACGATACACTCAACCCACATCATGCAATCCTTATGATGCACCGGTGAAAATGGATAATAATGGAGACTCGGGTTTGCACGTCTAAATCGGATTGCAAAGTGGATCTCGTTAGTAATGCATGCTTCACAATCATGGCGTTGGAAATGGTGAATTTGAATCCATCATCACAGGTGCAGGAGCAGTACTACTTGGATGGTGACATCAAATCGGCCCATCATTTCCCCAACATGCATCACCCACAAATTTATGCTAAGTTTTTAATGTTGAAAGGTAGAGCTGAGTGTTTTCACCAGCGCAAGACCTCGGCACGAACAACAGATTGCAGTGTTTCGTGTGCGAAATCGTTTCGGGTTTTGAATTGCAAATGGAAAGGAGACGTAGTGGTTCCTTGCTGAGAAAAGAATTGGACAGTCTGTCCTTCCTACAGGCACATCCAGAAGTGTAAAAACATTTCTCAAATGAAAGTTGTATGGAATATCTCGAAAGGCTACAAAATGGCTATCACCAATCAATAGCAGAGGCGTTTGCTAAAACGTTTGATGGAAATAAAGCCTGTTTTGGGTCTTTAGAAATTATTGTGGATGAATCTACCATCGCCGCAATAACCAATTTTCCAAGATTAGGCCAGATTTGGTTCAAAACGATAGCCACCAAGAACCTAAATTTCAGAGCATATTTAAAGGAAGAGTTCAGAAATAATGCATGGAAGAAGAGCATGCCAATTTCCCATTTAGAAGATGAGTGGCAGGATTTGCTTAAGGGCATCTAACTCTACATAACTTTATAAGGAAGGTACGACGAACTGATGTTATATCATTTCAAGCTCTTAGACCATTCTACAGGGAAGACTCTCTTAAATCTACCTTTCTTCTTACACAAGAGCTTAACTAAAGTTTGTAAAAAGATTAGAGATAAAACTCTAAGTATGAAGAATACTCTTTTCCACTTTGGCCTTATTAAATTGATAATCCTAGAGGAGCTAAGACAGAAGGAAAGGACCTGGAAACATTTTCATTTTTGGGAGGGCTTTGAAACTCAAACTCAGCCCATGAATGAACAGAGGAAAGATGGAAAGAGGCAATTGACTCCTCAAAATAGCTCGAGGAAGAGGAGAACCCTTCCAGGACCCCCAGAAGATAGAATCTCTGGTGTGAAATCTCATAGGTCAAAGAAAAAATTGGATTTTGAAACTACTACAGAGCATCCTACAGAAAGGAAAACAAACATCTTAAACCTGCCATACAAACATCTTAAGCCTGCCATACACAAACTCAGAGCCAGAGCAAGAAGAGGAGATCCCTTCCATTAAGAGTCCTAAACACTCCATTGAGTTTGCACAGAATTGTGAGACCTTCAATCACACCGAGGAAGGGAAAACATCAAAGAGAACTAAGTCGAAGAAAACACAGAAAATCAAGAAACTCAAAGAAGTCATCACTCAGCAGGAGGTCTTAGAGAGAGTAATAAAGGAAAGATACAAGACTATGTCTGATAATTTCACAGAAACAAATTCTGCATTTGAAAAACTGGCTTGGGAAAGTGTCAAGGAAAAGAAGAGGAAAAGGAAAATCACCAAAGACTATAACAGTCTATGGTGGTTAGCAAAGCGCCTTAAAAGGAAGATTAGAAAATTGAAGAAAAAGAAAAAGTCACACCCAGATTTGCAAGTGCTAGCTCAGGCTGTTATGAACATGCAAGGGGATAAAGTAGAGACACATTGATGTTTTTTATGGAACCATAGTTTTAGACGTGAAAGTTCATTTTGGGCTAAGGCAGAGCTTTCACCAGCGCACAGGGAAATTTTACAACCAGTTAGCTGGTGAGAGGTAGCACTTTCACCAGCTAACCAATGAATCATAAGGCGAGTTAGCTGGTGAAAGCAGAAAAAGAATTTTTGAGAGCTAAGGATGGAGCAAGCCATTTTTCACAGGATTTAAAGAGGTTCCAGAGTATTAAAGGGTTAACAACTTGATCGAAAAATACTCTGCATCAGAGATTTGCGGGAGTTTTTGAGAACCACATGCTAAACTGATATCTTAAAGCATCAACTATGAACAACCGAAGAAGTCCAGCTACCAAGACAGGTGCCTTTGCCATGTTTCATGACACCACAGATTCCAGAAGCTGAAGAATACAGATGTCAAATTTTGAGATTGAAGACAACTCGAATGCTAGTCTAGTCATTAAGTCTTTGTTATCAAGTTACTTAGTTAAATTTGAATTGCTAGTTTTAGATACATATCCAAGTTTTTAGGATCTTAAAAACTGATTGTAAAAGGATATAAATGCCTATCTTTTCTAAGAGACAAGGGTTTAAACTAGGATACATTTTTGTGCTATTGTATAGACTCTTTTGATATAATAAAATTGCAGTCCCCTTTCGTTTTCAATATCAGAAATATCCATGTTTCCATTTCTTTACTTCATTTCAGTTCATTTTAGCTTATGAAGACTATTATCTCTTTATTGAGCTCATATATTTGAATTGAAGGATCTTCTTTCTATCTTGTATTAATCCTTACACCCAACTATATTTGGCAATCAATTAGTGTTCTTCATCCCCCCCCTTTCAAATTACTTTATCTAATTATTGTTTCCTGAAAGCACTGTCTCTTTAGAAGTATGATGAGATGTCTACTACAATGATCTTTAAAGACCCCATTTTTCCAAGCATATTTACACATTATTTTTAAGTTACCAAGCATCCTTATTCTACAACCCTAAGGAGTTTCCTTTAGTGATAACATCATCAACTTCATTCTCTTCAGTCTCGACCTTGCTCTGCCTCATATTCATCTTTCAATAGTCCAAATCATGGTTCCATAGATCTTTCATCCCGTTCTACATAGCTTCCACTTCAATGTACATTAGGTAACTTGAGGTAAAACATGTATACATCTCTTTTATTTACTAAGAATTTGGAAAAAATGATGCATAACCACTATTACCTACTCCACTATACGTTATTACCACTTAGAAAGTACCATCAGAAACAATCAGTAAATCTTCCACTTTCACTCCACCAGTCATAATGAAAATATACTCGGATGATAAGACCAAGTAATGAAAAGGAAATATGTGGTATACAAATACAAAGAAACACCTCTAGTGCCTTCACTTCGTGCATCATAAATCATTTTTAAGCCATCTCAAAGAGGATGAAGTCATTGTTTCCTATCAAAACAAAGAACCACAAATTAAATATTGGTCTTTAAATTGATGTAAGATATAGAGTATAAAGGTGTACAAGTTCATATGATCACCATCACCATCATTTTATGAACCATTCTCCACATGCACACCACTCACCATCACTTTGATACCCCATCCACTACTTGTCCTCCATTTTTATGATAATTTCGTTTCTCTATTTGAAATCAATCTATGATAGATTCCAAAGTGTCCCTCTACAAGAAACAACACCTACACAAAAGAAACAATGTCACATAAATCTATAACCAGAGTATCATAAGTTATTCACCTTGTTTACATGAGGACATGCAAATCCTTGGGTTTGAGGGTATAATGGGCTCCAGTTTTGTCATATTTTCTCCCATATAAATACACTCATTATTACACCTTCTCCCCACATTTCTTCAATAATATATCCCTAATTAAACCATAAACCTCCATTATCTCATATTATTCATCATGTGTGATTAATACATAATTTTCAATATTTTTAGTGATTAAAAGGATGATTATACAATAGTTTTGTTAATGATGGTTTAATCCTATGTTTCTATGTCCAAACAATATGTTCTCGCACTATTCCCGCACTGGACATCATCTGGTACATGCACTAGAGGTCATTTGGTACTCACACTCCAAGTCATTTGGTACCAGAAGGTTCTACAGTCATTTGGTACTCACACTCCATGTCATATGGTACTCACAATTCAACTCATTCGATACCAGAATGTTCTAGAAACCATCTAGTACCATAATATTCCAGGTCATCTAGTACCACCATCAACAACTTTCCAGTACTAAATTATAGTCGAAAATTTGTCATGCTTCTAGAGGAAAATTAGGGACATGGGTTTTGTCTGCAACGACGTCTATGTTGGTCACTATAATTGCTTATTAATTAAAACAATCAAGTGTTACATAAATTGTCAACCAAGGGAAGTTTGTTTATTTCAAAGGCAATCACACATTATATATGCTCAATCTCAAAAGAAATCCAAAGTTGTAGTAAAATTACACTAATCACACCTTGCTTTGAACAGTCTGAAGTTCTACTTTGAATTACAGTAAAAACAATCTATCTATTGCAGAGTTTAAGATTCAAAGGAAAATAATTATTAGTAGAATCTTGGATTACATTCAGAAACAACAATGTAGGAAAAAAGAACCTTTCAACATACTACAAAGAAGACTAACTATTATATAACAGAGAATAGGAACCTATTCCCAAAAGCAGGAATCTTTAGCACCTGTCTCTGACTATCACAGTTTCATAAACTCATTCTACAAACAGAATTACCAATCAAAATGATTAACAATAACCTCATAATGAATTGTATGAAAAAGATGTAACAATCAGTGGAAACAGAGTTTTAACATGGTATGAATAAAAACAATAATAACACACTATAGAAACTAATGGGTGAATCTTGTGAATAAGGTGGGCACTCTCCTCACAAGATTCCCCATAAATGAAAGGAGCTAAGAAGAAATGCTTAGAATGATGCTTTATTCATCTGTCAAATGTGACAAGTTACAATATCCAAAGTGAACATGCTCCTTCTTTGTAATTCCCTTCTAGCTAAGGCTTTTGTAATATCCCCTCTAATGTTGATTTCTCCCCTATTTAAAGAGGAGAATCCTCTTAATACAATTAATCATAAAATTACATGTGTACATACATATCCTATTCTTAGTCTGATCTAATCTTCTATGCTGGAATAGGATATTATGATCTTTCATAGCAAGATGTTGTTACATTCGTTGTAATGGTTTTGGCTTGAGGTATAACTGTTGCGGCCAGTGTAACAACTCCTTTATTTATCTTTTCTTGTTACTGTTGTATGGAAATATTGTTTCAACATCGCAAATCACAGACTGTTTCAGCAACAAGATTTGCGTACTATTTGACTGTTTTAGCAACATGGTCTTCAAGAAACAACGATGGTTGTAATGGTCTTGGATTAAGGTACATCGGTTGCATCCAGTGTAACAACTCCTTATCTTTTCTTGTTACTACTGTATGTGAAAGGTTGTTTGAGCATCGCAAATCAAAAATTGTTTCAGCAAAAATATTTGCATACTGTTTGACTGTTTCAACAACATGGTTTTCAAGAAGAAACGATATATTAACTACACTCTTCAAACTGTTTTAGCATATATATATTTCTGATTAATGGATAAGTATGAGAATAATGTAAAATTACATGTAAAACAAATTAAACATATAGCAAAGAGAAGAAACGTTATATACCTTTGGAAAAATAGATTAAGGTGATAATGTAGGCTTAAATATGAGTGGGAAAAGGATGTAATGATAGCAAAAAGTATGAGCAAAAAGGTACATTATAGGGTCCCAACAGTCTACATGTGAATACATGAGTCATAATCCACCCATATTTCACGTGTGGACCTCCAACTCAATAGTAATGATTCTGCAAAAAATAGAAAAAATCTCAAACTACCAACGTGCACCACGATTTCTGTGGAGATGGTATCATATTTAGAATTCTAAAATTATGGGTTTTGTATAAAATATGGAAAATTGAGTAAGCCGTGGGAATTTTTAAAAAAATTGAATTATTTTGGAAGATATAGGTAGATCCGTAACTCAAATCTACCCAAATTACATTAAAACCCATTTTTTGTGATTTCATTCAAAAAATGTAAAATTTGAAATCTAAGCATTGGGATTCAGTCCCATCCTCTCTTCAATGATTTTTATGTATAAATAAAAAGTTCTAAAAGTCTGAGAAGGGATCCATTATTATCATTATCATCCTTTGTAATTGATTATTTTTGAATAATGAGCATGAGAGAGTTGATTTTGTAAACACAGTCTTTGATCAAAAAGGAGAATTGACTCTCATTGATTTACTGTGCATCTTCTTCACTTCAGATGATTGTCTTTTAAGCAAGGTTATTCAACATGGGAAGGGCCCCTCATTTTGAGTAAGACCTTGCTACCCTCTCTTACTCTCATAGATTAGATTTCTTGTGTTTATTTTTATTTAAATTTCATTTCTAGATAGTTGTTATCTTGTTGATCTACATTCAATTTTCGTAGAGCTGCAAGTTTAGTTTGAATTTACTATATTCATATCAGCACATACTTAGGAATGCTTATTCAGTTTTTTTAATAGTATTTTGTTTCTATAATTTCATTTAACATTGCTTTCTCATTCCACCATAAACATGCTCTTTCAATTACTAGAACTTAGAACCAACAATTCAATCCATTGTGAAAACTGATCATAGAGTATACACATATTAAATCACCCCAAACCATGACCATAATGTGTGCATAAATCGGGTTTTAATATCACTGTTGCATGCTTTTTCTAAATCTCTTTTTAAAACATAGTCGCACCCCCTATAAGATTCCTTTCAATTTCATCACAATGCCTTCACCCCAATGTTATTTCACCCAGTCTCTTAGCCATGCGTTCATTCCTTAGATCACATAATATATTTGCCTAGTTTTCACCCTCTTTACCGTTGGTCAAATTTCTTCTAGTTGACAATGATTTCATTACT
>JASDQU010819953.1:16269-28500 GCA_032191745.1 Picea mariana
ACAGAGATAGGTAGAATAACACAAATATCCAGTGAACAATATCTTCTATTAAATAATGAAATAGGCCGAAACTGTAAAACCGCAGAACTAAAACTTACTCGAATGGTGGTAGCTATCTCTGAGAAGAGATGTGGCTACTACGCGAATCCGTATGAGAAGAATGGATTACAATGAGGCTCCATAGGCCCTTTTCCTATTACTCATGAATTCCAAAATCCTAGACATCCAAAAACCTAACCCTAGAAGGTGAAACGCCAAAAGTCATGTGGGCCCTATAGGTAATTTGGTGTAATTTGGTACCTCAACTTCCTAGGGTCATAAATTTTTCATACGACCTCTGTTTTAGGCACGTGATATCTCGTTGGAAAGGTATTTCAGATAAATACACATTCCACCATTAAATTCTGACTCCATCTATAGTCTGATTGTGGAGAAAGAAAAAAACAATGTTTAGGGCCCCAAAACAACCCTGAAAGTACAACAAGATGTGTTGACATGAAAGCATACAAAATAATCTAGTTGGATTAGGCGAGAGGCCACCTGTATCCACCTGGAGAATGTGTGAGACTTCATACAACCCCATAAGTGTATAAATCACAATTATAAAGCAGTACAGAAAGACGTGCTGAACAAAAACGGACATGAGTAGCTAGTTGGAATAGGTGGGTGGCCACCAATATCCCTATCTCCTCAATCTGTTTGTCTTGGAAAGGAGACACTACCCTTTGATCATCAACATTCCTCCTTTCTCTTTGCATTAGCTGAGGGGTATCATTAGGCCTTCTAAATTGGTTTGGATTTCTATTTCCAACCCCTTGAAAAGCTCTGTTTGGTTGTTTAGATTCCCATTTCAGCTTATCTATTTTAGATGTCAGATCATTCAATGTTTTGGTCATTTCATCAAGTTTGGGATCAGATGTGGCTGGGTTAGAAGAGGCATGGGAATATTCTCTCTGTTTCTTCTTGTCTTTATCAGACCTAGTCTTTAACCTGTGTGATGCCAATATATTGGATTCAACCTCAATGGATGCTTCCTGCATGGAAAATAGTGTGGTGGATCTTCTCTCCCTCATCAGAAGGGAGAAATATGCATCAAATTCATTGGCATAAGTGATATTGGAAGAGGCTTTAGTTGGTTTGATCTCATATGGGATTCTACCTTACATCTTATTGAATCTCTTGGTGTAGTCTAAAATAGATTCACCATTATTTCTCTTCAGAGCCCCAAAATCAATGATGTAGTAGAGATAATCTCTCATATCTCCCCATTTATTTATGAAAGATTCATCTAATGCCTCAATATCTACGATGGAGGCTAGAGGAAGACCCCATAACCATTTCCTTACTTCCCCATCCATACTCTGCACAAACAACCTCATCCATACATCTGCATAGTCAATGTTCAAGTTGTCTGCAAAGCTATAAAAGGCTACCATATGTTCCTCAGCAGTGACATCACCCTCCCCATTATATATTGGTAAATATTTCATGTAATATGTGGTTGGGAGTGCATGTAAGCCTACAACAAGAACTAGGGGTGCATATCTGGAAACAATTATGGCATTCATCCTGTTAGCAACCATGGCTTGAGTAATAGGAATTTGAATATTTATGGGAGATACAGGGGTGGATGCTGGACTAGATGATGAAGTAGAGTTAGGAGTAGAATATGTATTAAATTCCTTGGAATTATGATTCTCAAGGCTAGAAAATTCAAGCTGCTTGTGATGATGAAAAGAAGTAGACTCTTTGGGCACAACTTTACCCTTGAGGGGGGAGGTATATCTCTGAGCTACGGTAGAATTTATTAGTTGCCTTTCTGGATCAGAGACTACTGTGTCTTTCTTAGGGTTAGGATTAGTATTTTTGGCTTGTATGTGTTCATATTTGGATCTGTTGAGTCCTTTTCTGGGCACCGATATTTCTTTCGCAAATTCTACTCAATAGAGTTGCCACTATATTCTTTAACCATGGAGTTGCCGAGTGAATGATATGCAGTCTAAATGTGTCTGGTCTTCTTTCACCATCAAAGATCAGATCTGATGGTTGTATTTATCCCAGGGAAATATATTTCGTTACTCCATTCTCCGACAACGACGCCATAAGATGTTGCTCCTAAGATCTGCATCTGACTTCTAAAGGGAAAATCTATGCCACCTCAAGTTTAGAATAATTGATTTTTAATTTTTGTTGGTTAGTTAGATGGTTGGTTCTACCAAGAAAAGAGCATGGTTGGGTCAGAAGATGATAATGATGAGGGTCCTCCTTGGCTGGTGGCACACCAATGACAGACGAGTAAAATAATAAAAACAAAGGGAAACAACAAACCACTCAATGAATAATCTTCCGCATGAAGTTTAATACTTAAAATATCATTTCAAGACATTAAACATGTATCAAAAATTAAATTATTCCCTCAGGTTGCGATAAAAACAAATCTTTACGAAGCATTAGCTGTTTTCACAGGTTGCATATCAATAAATACAAGTTATAGAATAGCTAAAGGAAATGAAATATACTTTGCACAAATAAAAAACTGCATTCAAGATAAGCTAAAAACAAATGAAGATTTGAATGAAACACTGTAATCAAGAGTATATTCACCAGGTACAGATATTTAATCCATGCATAGAACAGGTCCTACCAGTCTAATGTATTTCTATCCTTTGCTCCTAAAACTCAACCCTCAAAACATACAAAAACTACATATTTATCAGAGTTGCAAAGGGTCTCGTCCATCTGGGACTGAGACTTAACTCTACATTAACAATTGTAGAATGATTAATTAATTTGACTAAAACACTGCTGGAGTACAAAAATGTATAGTTCACACTTAACTTAATAAAAATAGTGGTTCTTATCACACATAGAAGATCACTTATTATGCTTTAAACTAAACAGAGTCTTGAACTGAATAATTGAAAACTGACACTAGTGATGAAACTGGACTGATGCAAGCACTGGAATGAGCTGAGACTATGGCAGAAACTAATTCAGAGTGACAAATATGAGTTCTACATTGATCATGGAGTGCACACACACTATTGGAGGCCACTGAAGACAATTGGATGTTCAACGTGAAAATCTCCCGGAGTGACGTGGTGACCTGACTTCATATAAGCACGTGATTGCGGAATTTGTCGGGGGTGGTTTGGATCCAAAACTGCTCTGACTCCTACAATCCACCAAAAACTGTGACCTACCTCTAAATCTATACCATGATTTCAATTGTGGGACCGCTCTGGAAGATTAACGTTCGAGCATTTTCCATCCCCGCAATGAAGTGTGGTCATCGATCGTGTTTGCGATCTGCGATTTGGATGACCCTGCTACTTTTTCTCCCCTGCTAAAGTTCTATCCATATACCATATTAGAACTTTCCCTATCTCATTTAGTGATGGCACAAATTTCTTATAGATCGAGATATTTTGAACGTGGAGCATGAATATCTCCCCAAGTGACTTTTTTCCGAAATGACGTGGCAGTCTCTTGTCACTTCAACACTTCAGAGTTTGGGAGATTTTGAATGAAAATTTTTTATAACTCCCAGAGTAGTACGGGTCTGGTTGAAGTGACAGTCTCTTTTCACTTTGGGACTTTGTCTCTTCGGGATTTCGGGATGTAAATTTTGGAAGATTGGTTGTTGTCATTGATGTCAACCCTAGTCATTGGTTTTGGACCGCAATATTGATGAAGGTATTTGAACATGAAGGACATTGCACATGTAGATACAACACCCATGGATGGATAGTATACATCATGTTGATTTCGGTGGTAGGTGGCATGTCATGTGGATCCTCATGGTTGAGGAGAAATGAATTTTTGAAGATGACAAAATGAATTGAAGATGGAAGTACAGGTCGGCCTTGAAGATAATTAAAGAAAATAATTACAAAATAAGAAAGTGTCAGGTCGACCCTAATGTTAAAAGGAAGTGACATAAAGGGTATAAATACATCTCATTAAACATTCATTTTCCAACACACACAAGTTTGTTAATGAACAAGGAGATAGAAGTCGAATTTTAGAGGAAATATGAAGTAAAGAAGGTTGGATTTCAAGGGAGGATGAAGTCTTTTGGTGATGTGTTCTAAGGTATGTTATTTACAAGCCATCTTACCATTTTTGCTATAACTTTTTTTATAGAACAATTTATATGTTGAAATTGGTATGATATTGAGAAGATGTATCTAGGTACTTGTGGTAAAACATTCAACTCTTTATTCTCTATAATTTTGGAGATACACTCTATGGAAGAGAGGGTTTTTGACTAGTCCTGAAGCTATTCATAAACAGGTGTTCCGGGTAAAAAAATCATAACGTCTTCATAGAGAATCCAAATGAAGTGAGACCAATTTCATTGGAAATAGTACATGTTTTAGTTTCCTATGTAAAAATTCCAGAATATGATGTTAAAAATTGAGCGCGGGGCATGTTGTACAAGTTCTCTCTTCTGAATAAACTAGAATTGAATAAGGTCTACCATTTTCTCTATAACTCCTTTTTTGGGAGTATTCAAGGAGTGAAACTTGGAGGAGTTTTAGAGAATACATTGAGTAATATTATGTATAGGATTAGAGTATTCCAAGAAGTGAAGAATTGAAGAATTTGAAGAAGTCTCAGGAATCATTATCAAGTTCAATGTGATGGTTGGTTGATGGTGATAATTTAATGTAAAGTTTTATTATCTCGCATATATTCTTGGGTGGAAGGAAGGAGAAAGTATGGAGAGGTCAAACCTCTCTTGATATTGGAGGATTGCATCTTTCTTTTGGAGGTTTATCCCTCCCTTTATATTTGGAAGCTGTAGCTACCTTTGGAAGTCATTACTTCCCTTGAACAATAACTATTGATGATTTCTCATATATTGTGCATGGTGTATTGTGGTGTATTGGTGTAACTCTTATACTATTGTTCATTGTTCATCAGATATAATTGAATGGTTTAAGTATAAGTTGAAAATTTGTTTAAATTGTACTTGATACTGATTCACACCCCTCTCAATATCAACAATTTGTATCAGAGCAGGTTGCCTTTAGAACAGTTTAACCACTGGAAGGAAAATCCTGAGCAAAGATGGATGACTATGAGCACATTTCAAATGGGATTCAACGATTTCATGGAAGAAATTATGCATACTTGAGTGATAGAGTGAAAACGTACCTAACAGATTTGGGAGTAGACATTTGGTACTCAATTGTAAATGGCTATGTAATCCCAAATAATGCTCCAATCGTTCCAAATGAGAAGAAGCTTATGAGTTGTAATTCAAAAGACATACATGTTATTATAGGAGCATTGGAACCAAACATTTCTAGAAAATTAATGGGATGAAACATTGCTAAAGAGGTATGGGACAAACTCAAGAGTATCTATGAAGGTGATCCAAAAGTTAAGCAGGTCAAGCTTCAACAACATAGAGCATAATTTAAAAATTTGAATATGGATGAAAAGGAAGATATTGCAACCTATTTTCTTATATTTGATGAAGTTTTTAATGCTATCATAGGATAGGTGAATATCTCAATGAATCCTTGGTTGTACAAAAAGTGTTGAGATCACTTCTCTTGAAGTATGATGCTAAGGTCTCTGCCATTGAAAAAATTGGGGACTTGACCAAAATGACAATGGATGAATTACATGGGTCTCTTATAGCATATGAAATGAGAACAGGTACAAAAAGTGAACAGCTAAACAATGAAGCAACCTTTAAATCCATAAAGAAGAAAAAAGACAAGGATAATGACCTTGATGAAGAAGTAGAAAATTTCGTAAGAAGGTTCCAGAAGGGAATTGGAAGATACAAAGGTAAGTCTCCTCTCAAATGCTTTAACTATGGTAGAATAGGACATATTGTTGAAAACGAATACTATAAAAAGATAAGTCTCAACAATAAAAAGAGATTCTACTCCAAGGATGATGACATCTCCTCAGATGAGAGTGATGAATAATATAACGATGGAGGAGAAGTCCTCTTCATAACCCAAGAAACCTAGGATGATGATCACAAGAGTTCTAAAGAAGAAGAAATCATTTCTGAAGAAGATTCAGATGAAGAAACCAAACTTGATTTCTTTTGGGGATACAAAGACAACGTGGAGAGTGAACAAGAAGATGAGAATCTTGAAAAGTTGAATCATGTTGAAACTGAAAATAACAAGTTTAGAAACACAAACATAATACTAAAAGGTGAATTGAGTAGTTGTGAAGAAGAGAATTACAGGCTTGAAAAGACCATTGGTAGCTTGAAGAATTAGAATATTATGAGAAATTGAAAGCATAATTGGATCACACAAAAGGGGAGCTACTATTGACAATAGAAAAGTTGAAGAAGTTTGAAAAAAGCACTGAACAATTAGATGAGATCCTTAGTAGTCAAAGATCTCCAAACAACAAGATAGGACTAGTATACAATGATAGTTTTAAGACAACAAAACAAGAGAGGGAATATGAAAAGGATGAAACCAACACTCCAGAGCAAGTTGAACAACAAGATAGAAGACTAGATTTCAAAAGGAATGAGACATTAAGAAGATCCTCTCCCATTAGGTATTAAAGCAATCATTATGAAGGAAACTGCAAAAGAATAAATTGTGAAACCAGATGGACTACACCACAAAGAAGATCACTACTCCCAGGTATCAAAATTTCTTTCTTGGACATTGTTATACTTGTGGAAAGTTTGGACATAAGGCAATCAATTGTAGAATCAATGAAATGAATAACTACACAAGCTACATGAATGGTGAAAATAATAGATATGGAAATGTTTGTAGACTTGTCAATAGAAATTATAATCCATTTGACCCATTAATGGATCAAAATATTGTATGTTACAAGTGCAATAATATTGGTCACAAAGCACGAGATTGTAGAGAGATGAAGGAAGATAATCGTATGCCAAATTTACCTATACCAACTACAACATGAAAAAGGAAAGAAATTTCACACAATGAAAACTGCCGAATAACATTGGTCGCTAAAGAATGAAAAGAAAAAGATGAATGGTTCATAGATAGTGGGTGCTCATCTCATATGACCGGAGATGAAAGAAAATTTGTCAGTTTGAAGAAAAAGGGTGGAAATGTTGCATTTGGAGATGACTCATCTACCAAAACACTTGGAAAAGGAACTATAAAGATTGGAAGTGAAAATGTAAAAGCAGGAAAATTCCTATTGGTTGAAGATCTGAAGCATAATATCCTCAGTGTTAGAAAAATATGTTATCAAGGATACAGTCTTATGTTTAACTCCTGAAAATGTAAAATCAGAGAAAATAACTCAGGAAGATTGGTTGCAACTGCAACAAGAAGACCGAACAACATATACATCCTAGACATGAAGAAGAGAGAGAAGACAAAAGCCACAAAAAAGGATTCAAAGGAAGAAAAATTCCCAAAGACGAAAAATAAGGATGAAGTATTATTGAGTGCCACATGTTCAGGGGGAGCATCCCCAAAGAAGAAGGTCACCTTATGCCATTGAACTCAGGGGGAGAAAACCCACCCTTTTCCATTGATGTCAAACGGGGAGAGAAATTTGGATCATGATGACAGGGGGAGCATGAGTGTTTCCATCAATGACAAAGGGGGAGATTGTTGGAATATTGATTGTTTTCATTGATGTCAACCCTAGTCATTGGTTTTGGACTGCAAGATTGATGAAGGTATTTGGACATGAAGGAAAATGCACATGTAGATACAAAACCCATGGATGAATAGTATACATCATGTTGTTTCTGGTGGTAGGTGGAAAGTCACGTGGATTCTCATGGTTGAGGAGAAATGAATATTTGAAGATGACAAAGTGAATTGAAGAAGGAAGTACAGGTTGGCCCTGAAGATAATTAAAGAAAATAATTACAAAATAAGAGTGTCAGGTCGGCCCTAATGTTAAAATGAAGTGACATAAAGGGTATAAATACATCTCATTAAACATTCATTTTTTAACACACACAAGTTTTTTAACGAACAAGGACATATAAGTTGAATTTCAGAGGAATCTGAAGTAAAGAAGGTTAGATTTCAAGGGAGGATGAAATCTTTTGGTGATGTGTTCTAAGGTATGCTATTTACAAGTCATCTTACCATTTTCGCTATAATGTTTTTTCTAGAATGATTCAGATGGTGAAATTGGTATGGTATTGAGAAGACAAATATAGGTATTTGTGGTAAAAATTTTAGCTCTTTATTCACTATAATTTTGGATATACACTCTGTGGAAGATAGGGTTTTTAACTAGTCCTAAAGCTAGTCATAAACAAGTGTTCTGGGTAAAACAATCATAACATATTCATAGAGAATCCAAATGAATCGAGACCAATTTCATTAGAAATAGTACGATTTGTAGTTTCCTGTGTAAAAATTTTAGAATATGATGTTAAAAATTGAGCACGGGGCATGTTGTACAAGTTCGCTCTCCTGAATAAGGTCTACCATTTTCTCTATAACTCCTTTTCTCGGAGGATTCAAGGAGTGAAAATTGTAGGAGTTTCAGAGAATACATTGAGTAACATTGTATATAGGATCAGAGTATTCCAATAAGTGAAGAATTGTAGAAGTTGAAGAAGTCTCAGGAAGCATTATCAGGTTCTATGTGATGGTTGGTTGATGGTGATAATTTAATGTAAAGTTTTATTATCTCTCATATATTCTTGGGTGGAAGGAAGGGGCAATGATGAAGAGGTCAAACCTCTCTTGATATTGGAGGATTGTATCTTCCTTTTGGAGGTTTATCCCTCCCTTTATATTTGGAAGCTGTAGCTACCTTTGGAAGTCATTACTTCCCATGAAAAATAACTATTGATTATTTCTCATATATTGTGCATGGTGTATTGTGGTGTATTGGTGTAACTCTTATACTATTGTTCATTGTTAATTGGATATAATTGAATGGTTTAAGTATAAGTTGATTTTTTTTTTAAATTGTACTTGATACTGATTCACCCTCCTCTTAGTATCAACAGTAAAGCATGGAAATATCTCAGAGCAGTACGGGCCTGATTGACATGGCAGTCTCTCATCACTTCAGGACTTCGACTCTTTGGGACTTCTGTATGGTCGTTAATCCTTGTGGGAATTCAATGCTCCGAATGAAAAAAAACCATTGATCTGAACTGTACATGGGATATTCACCGTTGAAAATTGAACATATCTGTTTGCTCGTATTTCAAGCCCTAAATGGACTAATTTGAATGCTTCATTTTTCTCATGGTTTCTTAATGTGCATACAAAGGAATTGGAGGACCTGGATGTCTCCTGTGCATAGGAAAGGATTGGTGGGCCTGTTGCATGCTCAATTAGTGGAAAACATGATGACAAGTATTTCAAACTCAAACCTGACATGCAATTATCTTTCAAGGAAAACATAAATAATTTGGCGCAAATAATTAGTCAAACAATCCAATAAGGAAAACCAGGTCATTGAATAGATGGGAAACCGAGTTTATCAACCAGAGGAGGAAAAATTCGACAAAGGCATAGGGAAATGAGAGAGGAGAGGCAGGGGTGTAGACCTAGGTTACAACATGAAGCATGATTGAACTTAGAAAATTATGATCATTTAAATGATATCACATTTAATATTTTGTTCATCACCATGCAAATGATTTTGACGAATGCAATGGATGATTGATATATAATTTCATATCAAAATTGAATTGTTTTGTTTCTTCATTTGGATTGATAAATTAAGGTATCAATAGAACTTGCAAGGATAATAAAGTGAAATGAGACGGACTTGTGAGGATAAGAAAGTGAAAGGAGACATTGGGAAGGGTCTTTGGACTCTTCTATTGATAATTAAAAATAGTTGTCATATTCGTCTTTAATCTTCCACTAGTGAAGATTAATTTAGTTATCCCTATAAATGATAAGAATCAATGAATACAAAACAAACATGGAGAAGTATCAATTTAATATTCTATGAATTATTTCAAATAGTGTAATGCATACCACAATGGAGAAGGGTTGGTCAACACTTCCTAAACATCCCTCCTATAAAGGGAACTTGAGCTATCAATAGGGATAAGTAAAAAACAGGAAAACATTGAGAAGTGTTGATCAACCCATCCATTGATGAATGAAACTAATCTTATGAAATGGTAGAGGTAAATGAGCAAAAATGAGACATCGAGAAGAGTTGTCTTCCCATTCTATGAATGGGAAGAATCAATGATATATATGTATGTATGTATGNGATGGCTTCATTCACCATAATAATAACTGGGCACCTCTTTCTTGGTTCCCGAACTCCCTCACAAGCCTATTTTTTATGGGCCGGAGTCGACGCTCAACTACGTATAGCGGGAGAGACCATAAGTGAATGGTCAAAACTTCTCGTCAAACTGGTCGAGCTACTGGAATCGTCGCTCTATCCGGCTACTGGATACCACGAGAGGATACACTTTAGGCAGTGGAATACCAGTGCTATCATTCCCTAGGCTGTAGTTGGGTTTATTATTATTTTAGCTCAAACACTTTCTTCTTTTCCACTTTATATATATATATATATATATATATATATATATAAAGTAGAAAGATTAAGTGAGAATAAGAAGAGTGCTAAAAGTGAAATCTCAATGGATGAAGGGAAGAGTTGACTAATCATTCCTTAGTATTTTACTAGTGACGATCAATCTAACTATCCATATCAATGATAGGAATTAATGAATAAAAAATAAACATGGATAAGTTTTCACCCACCCTTCTGTGGTTTCTCACAAGAAGTTTAAAGCACAATTTTATGGAGAAGAGTTAACTGACCCTTCCTAAAAATTCCTCTAGTGAAGAGAAATTGAGGTATTATTAGAGATACGAAAATTGAAAGGAGACATTAATAAGGTTTGACTGACCCTTCCATTTGTTGATGTTTTCGTAGTTGTATGAGGTACTAACATCTAGTATAAACTTTCTACTTAGAGTAGAATATTTTGGAAGCAAGAGAAACATTACACATATGTGGAATACCCTAGAAGAGAAGTCAGCCCAAGAAGATTAATAGTAAAGTAAATAGAAGGCTAAAAAAAAATAGGTCAGCCCCACATGAAAAGACACCTTGGAAGACTAATATAAATAGGGGCTAGGTGCCCCTCATTTGGAAACACACTCACTCACTTATCTAGGGCACAATTTTAAGGAGAAACAGTTGTAGCAGAAGTAGGCACGAGTCTAGATGTTGGGTATGTGTTATATTCTTTGCACGAGTAGTAGTGTCACCTACCTACCTCTGGAAACGTGTCATGTATTTAGGTGGTTTTTTCGGCACATTGTTTTTGTCGATGGTTTTCTATTTCCATTTAAGGAATTAGGGTTTTGGACTAATCCAGGTCATTGGGTTAGGGTTTTGGATGCCGCTGGCTCCTATATGTATATTGTATTGTAAACAATGTAACTCAATGAATGAATATAATATATGTTGGTTTTCCCGATTTGGGTTTTCACTGGAAAAATCTCTGTGTAATGTTTGTATTTGCCATTGTATCTTTTCTGTTCTTTTCTGAATATCTATTTACAATAGATATTGTACAAGGTTAGAATTTACATTTGGTATCAAAGCTTTATTAGCTTCAGGGGGACGCCTTTGTGGTCAAGGGTTTGGCTCAGGACTGTGATAAGCCTTGTTACAGTGGGAGATCTGCGGTATTATTTTCTAGGTGAAAATAAATGGCAAGCAATTAGAAGATGGAGATCGAGAAGTTTAATGGGAAAAGATTTGAGTTGTGGAATCTCAATATGGAAGATCTTTTGGTGGACAGAGATCAGTGGATCATGGTAGATCCATGTACTGCACCTACAGGAACTTCTACAGATGACTGGAAAAAGATGGATCAGAAGGCAAAGAGCACAATCTGACTGTGTCTCTCTAATTCAGTATTACTGAATGTGTCAGAGGAAGCTACAACCAAGGATTTATGGGAAAAGTTGGGGAAGTTGTATCAATATAAGTCCCTGGTAAATAAAATATTTCTGAGAAATAAGTTGTATAACTTGAGGATGAGAGATGGAGACTCGGTGGCAGAGCATTTGAACACCTTCAATACTGTGGTACGCCAGTTAGTATTTGTTGAGATTAAAATTTCAGATGAAGATAAATGTATCAGTTTTTTGTGTTCTTTACCAGACTCGTGGGATAGTCTGGTTGTGGCCATAGGTAGTAATACAACTTCTTTGAAGTTTGAAGAAGTGGTCTCATCCTTGTTGTCGGAGGAGATGAGATGAAAGAATATGGAAG
>JASDQU010819954.1:18463-28956 GCA_032191745.1 Picea mariana
ACTGATAAAAATTAGCAGAAATTTGAGGCTACTTTCTCCCTCGATTTCTGTGTCAATCCCTCCCAAAAATTCATGTAGCCTTTAACCTCTATTTTTGTGCCACTAATCTATTGTACAGCCTACTCAAAATCCATACTGTACTGACTTGTACTTGTTGTACATATTGCCTTGATTTGTTTGGTGTACTCTACCTTGAAAATCATGCCTCTTTCCAGCAAGTTCTCTCTTCTTCCTTAGCTCAACTCTCTCTTCTCTTGCACTCTCAAAACTCATGAAGAAATGCCAATGGAATGGGCGCCTCTTTCCCTAATTTGATCTCATGAGGGAAGGTGAAGGTTCATCTAATCTGACGGTGGAGGATAGACTAGATGGATGGCTGAGATCAAATATATTTTATGTCACCCACTTCACTTAAGTTTCATAAAGTCACTTTTAATTTCACCTCACATGAAATTAATGCACTAGGGACCACATTGGACACTTTCTCACCCCTAGGCGCCTAGGTGATGAGAAACAACTGTCCTTGGTACTTTATTAATTTTAATTCAACACTCTCTCTTACTGAGGAAAGTGTTCCTCACCACCCCAAGCTTATCTCTGAAAGGCACAAACTTTTGTCTCTCCAAATATTTAGTGATGATGCCTGCCACCTGCTCATCTGTAGATATATAATGTACATCAACTGCTCCTCTCTAAACATAATCTCAGATGAAGTGGTATCTAATCTCGATGTGCTTAGACCTGTCATGAAAAAATAGATTCTCAGAGAGTTTAATGCAACTCCAATTGTCACAGAAGATCACTATGGGCCTCATCTGCACACCAAATATCCCAACCAACAAATTGTGAAGCCAAATGGACTCACAACTGGCCTGACTGGCTACCATATACTAAGCCTCTGTAGAACTCAAAGCCACTAAATTTTTCTTCCAACTAAACCAAGACACCATTGTTGAGCCCAATCCAAATAAACAACCTGAGGTACTCTTCCTATCACTGACACATCCTGCCCAATATGAATCAGTGTAGCCAATCAATCTAACTCCATCCCCTCTCTCATTGTTCAGGCCATAATCCATTGTACCCATAAGGTACCTGAGCACATGTTTAGTTGCCACCTAGTGGACTTTCTGAGGCTCCACCATGAACTAACTAAGTGAGTTGACATCAAAACAAAGATCAGGTATGGTGTTGACCAGATACATCAGCGAACCAATCAACTGACAATACAATGTGGGATCAACCAACTTCGACTCAGAAGAATGAAGCTTCTTCCATTTGGTTATCATAGGATCCTCTCCAACAACAATGTAATACAGGTTGGGATCCTCCTCACTCTTCTCGAAACCCATCTTCTGCAAGTATGTATCTATCCTGGAATACCAAGCTCTAGGATCTTGCTTCAACCCATACAATTCCTTCTTCAGTCTGCACACATGAGAATCTCTCTCATGCACCTCAAATCCCCGAGGTTGGTCAATGTACACCTCCTCCTCTATAAGACCATTCAGAAATGTGGTCTTCACATCCATCTAATGGATCTTCCAACCCACCTTTGTTGCAATATAGATCACTGCCCTGATCGAAGTATATTTGGCAAGCTGAGCGAATGTCTCATCATAGTCAACTCCCTCTACCTGTGAGAACCCCTGGGCCACAAACCGGGCTTTGAACTTCTCAATGATACCATCAACAACATACTTGATCTTGTAGAGCCACATTGAAGTCACCACTAACTTCCCCTCAAATCTCGTAACCACCTCCAAAACATCATTCTTCATGATAGAATTGTATTGTTCCACCATGGTGTCCTTCCAGACCTGCTGACCTGCTGCCTTCTCAAAAGAGGAAGGCTCAGACTCTCTGATGTTGCTCACCATCACAAGATAGATGCAAAATGTCTCAGGAGGTTTACTCTCCCTCACAGTATGTCTGGGATTCCCCACTTATCCCTATACTTCCTTCAAAGTGTCATAAAGCCACTTGGGCTTCCTCTTCTGTGAAGTAGCACCATGTGGGGGGGAGTCCTCCTAAATCCCACCACCTGAAGACTGTGTACCTGAAGATGATCCTAAGATTGTTTGTGAACTAGTAGATTGAGAAATAGTACCATGTGAACTAGTAACTTGAGGACCAGTAACCTGTGACCCTATCACATGTGGACCAATAGTCCCTAAAGCAGGTGGTCCTGAAATTTGTGTCACTATGCTCTGTGAAGGACTCACCTATGTTTGAGGAGATGAATACTCCCCCTGCTCCATATCTCATGACCTCTGAAAGGCTCTATCTTCCTCAAATCTCACATCTTGTCTCACAATTGTCTTCCTCAAAGAGGGGATGTATATGCAGAAATCCTTCGAGGTCTCACTATACCCAACAAAGATGTCATTCTCCATCGTGGGATCTAGCTTTGTCCTCTTCTTAGAAGGGATACGTGAATAAGTAAGGCACCCAAATATCCTAAAGTGCCCCACCTTAGGATTCTTCCCAGAGAAAGCCTCATCAGGAGTCTTGTCCCCCAAGACTCTATGTGGACTCTCATTTTGCAAATAAAATGCAGTGTTACAAACCTCAGCCCAAAGAAATAGTGGTAGCCCCTAATCATGTAACATGGCTATTACATCCTCAACAATATCCTTGGTCTTCCTCTTAGCAACCCCATTCTGATGTGGGATGTAAGGAACTATCACTTCTCTCTTAAGTCCCTCCTTAGAACAAAAGTCACACTCATTAGAGGTATACTCACCCCCATTATCAAATCTCAACACTTTGATCTTCTTCCCAATTTGGTTCTCCACGAGAAATTTCAAATCTTGGAACTGTTGGAAGACCTATCCTTTGGTCTTCATGAAGAAAATCCAAGACTTTCGTGAGAAGTCATCAATGAAAGTGACATAATACAAAAAACCAGTCAAAGAGGTAGAAGACATATTAGGACCACATACATCAGTATGAATCAGATCAAGAATACATGCTACTATGTTATACATGCTACTATGTTGTCACTGCTTGGAAAAGAAGTCTTCGTGTACTTCCCAAGATCACACCCCTTGCACACCTCCTCGTGCTCTATACTGAACTCTAGTACTCTAGACACAATTTCTCAAGATCCTTAGAGCCCCATGGTGCAGATGGGCCATCCTCATATTACATAAGTCACAAAGGTCATCGTTGTTGGTACTATGCATCAATGCTCTAGCAGGCTGAAACATAATCTTGTACAACTTCTCATGTCGAATCCCAATCACTTTGGCCGAAGTGATATTGGATCCCTTAGGATACAAGAGCACATGCTTATCACAGAACAATACATCGTATCCCATATCCTCAATAGTGGAAACTTACACCAAGTTCTTCTTCAAGCCCGGAACATATAGGACATCCCTCAACAACATGGGAGGTAGAGACTCCCTCTGAAATGATATTGTCCCACTACCAACTTCCTTTACCACTGAGTCATCTCCAAGCACCACCTCAAGATCTCCAATCTCTGTAAGATCAATGAAGTACTCACAAACACTTGTCATATGGTGGGAGGCACTGTTATCAATGTACCAAATACTGGTATATGATACTCTAGAGGAAATACACACCAACAATGAATACTCCTTCTTGAACCTGTCGGTAAACTCCTCCACATTAGTTGAAGTTGCAACCTGCTTCTTCTTCTTGTTAGGACATTGTCTAGCATACTGCCCAAATTTATGACAAGCAAATATCTTGACTTTGCTCATGTCTTTCTTCCCTTCACCTTTATGCTTGTTCCCTCCCTTGGAACCCTTCTTGGACTTGTTCTTGCCTTTAGCTACAAGTGCCACATTCTCCTCTTCATTACTTGTAGATGAATTCACATGCACATATCCTCTTCGAGTTTCCTCCTGAATGAAGCCATCCCAAAGACGGTCCCACTTGGGAAGATTTTCCCTTGCCACAATGCCCTCAACAAAGACAACTCATTGTTTGGTTACCCCATTCAAAGAAATCCTCACAATTTCATCCTTCATTTGAGTAATCTTGATAAGATAGGTGGCAGCATTTTCAGTCTTGGTCATTTTAATGCTCTTTAGTTTCTCCCTCAATACCATTTTCCGATTTTCATTGGAACTCTGGTATAGTTTGGTTAAGGATTCCCACATTTCATAGGCATTGGTCTTCCTGGTCACATGTGGAATCACATGGTCCTTAATGGCATCGAGGATAATTCATTTGGCCTTTATGTTCTTTTTGGTGTAGGTTGCCAAAAGAGTAGCATCTGTAGGCATCGTCACATGATTCATTTGTGAGTTCTCCACAATATTCCATAACTCATACTCATGCAGAAGCAACACAATCCTCTCCTTCCATGAGGTGAAATTAGCAGCTCCATACAATCTATCCTCAACCCTCAAACCGGTGGTCATTGACCCTCTCAACTAAAGCACAAGCCCATAATTTTTTGCCTGGTGAAGTTCCTCCTCTTCTCAGCAAAATCCCTACAATTTGTGGCTGATATATTTCTTCACTTTTCACACTTCAAGCTCTGATACCATGTAGAAATTTCAGACCCCAACTCGGTTTCAAGTCTCACTGAGACACATAGTTTAATGCCCAGCCCACATTGCAAATTTAGGCTACAAATTAGTACGCAAAAAATTAAATGCTCGAAAATAGAAACACATGAAATCTGCTACAACAATATAACTCATAAATAAATGCACCCAGAAATTAACACACAGATATTTTTGGTCAAACTTAGACCCTAGAAAAACCCACAAGGGGAAAACTAGTGAGAGATGGGATTTCATTATTTTCAGAGCTCTGAGAAAGAATTTCTTACAACAGTCATCTTCAACAATTAATACACGAACTTATCTCGATTTTTGTGCCCAAAACCCAGCATAGAAAATCATGCCACCAGCTCCTCGATTTATGTGCTCATAAATTCGTAAACAATATGGTTGTCACATCAATAAATGTTGTACGGTTCACCTAGAAATTCATGTCAGCTTGCTGATAAAAATTAGCAGAAATTTGAGGTTGCTTTCTCCCTTGATTTCTATGTCAATCCCTCCTAGAAATTTGTGTAGCCTTTAACCTCGATTTCTCTGCCACTAATCTATTGTGCGGCCTACTCAAAATCCACATTGTATGGCCTTGTACTTGTTGTGCATATTGCCTCGATTTGCATGTTGTACTCTTCCTTGAAAATCGTGCCTCTTTCCAACAAGTTCTCTTTTCTTCCTCAACTCGACTCTCTCTTCTCTTGCACTCTCAAAACTCATGAAGAAATGTCAATGGAATGGGCGCCTCTTTCCCTAATTCGACCTCATGAGGGAAGGTGAAGGGTCATCTAATCTTACTGTGGAGGATAGACTAGATAGATGGCTAAGATTAAATGTCTTTTAAGTCACCCACTTCACTTAAGTTTCATAAAGTCACTTTTAATTTCACCTCACATGAAATTAATGCACTAGGGACCACATTGGACACTTTCTCACCCCTAGGCACCTAGGTGATGAGAAACACTTGTCCTTGGTACTTTATTAATTTTAATTCAACATTCCCAATAGCTAGAGATCTTTGAAGAAGAGTCTGTTACACTTCACCACGTGACCTACCACATGAATTCTAAGAAACTGTTAATAGAAAAAGTAAATATGAAAAATAAGAAAGTTATTGAAAAATGGAAATCAGAAATTGATTTTCATGGGATTCCACCCTCAAAAAGTGTGGAATCGCATGATGCAACTGGAGAAGCACTGAAGGAATTTATTTTTGATATTGAGAAAGAAAAATTGTTTTTAAAAGAAAGAATAAAAGAATTAGAGAAAGTTCTAATTCCAAAACCATTATTTGTTGAACCAATCACTGCAATTCATCCAATACTTACCCTTGAATATATCCCGGAAAACGGTTCCAAATTGAAGGGTTCATCTAGTTTATTGTTGGTTGTAAGAAAATATGTTGGAGATGGTATCCATAAGAGAATAGATTTAATCTTTGAAATATTGGAATTAGCATAGAGTTCAACTAGTTTTTTAACAAGGATTATGCACTTTAAGGAATATCTCCAAAAAGACTTAGAAAATGAAGAAGGCTTTTATAAAGAAGTAGTGAGAACATTTGCAGTGAAGGTTTCAAGCTTGAGACACACACAAAGAAGATAACATAACCTTCCCTCAAATATTTGAATGAAATAGATTAATGCTTGTTGGCTCAAAAGAATCAAATGTCTAAGAGAATTGTTATCTGAATGCAATGTTAAAATTAAGAGGGGTGACATATTTCTAAAATTTGTTGATCTTACCAAAGAATTAGATGGCCCGCACTTACTAATGGATACAATACTTTTGTCAAAAGAGAAACTATTAGAACAATTAGAGGCATTAAAAGTTGTGTGGGCTAATGAATTTAGTGACTCGGTTGAATTTTCAGAAGAAGTAGAAAGGTGGCTTGTTCGGTATATAATTAAAAATGATGATATTGAGGACACATTGCACCAATTAAGCATTGATTTGAGATAATTGGAGAATGAATTATTCAGAATAAAGACCAAGCAAGAAATAACAACTGCTCCAATGAGGGAGTATATAGAACAATGGTTAACAAAAGCATTAGTTAAGATAACCGAGACAAATCAACAAGAAGCAGTTACAACAGTTATGCCACCTTTCGCAAAATAGAAACAATCTACAAAAGACGCCTCAACAAGAAAATGAAGGCTTATAATTTCTACTGCAGTAAGTCAAGTAGTCACTTTGTTCTTGCCTTCACCATTTTTCTTCTTCAGTCAATTGTCATTTTGCCTTTTCTATTCCCAACAACCTGTGAAACCTAAGGTTGACCCTTGACTGTTTTCTTTTGTCTTCCAAGTCTCTCTTTCATTTTATGGTCCGCGGGAGAAACATCCTAGTCCTCTTTGAAGGACAAACGTAGTTTATTTTATTTGTAACCCCAGACATTATTGCTTATTTTATTAATACATCTATTATTTTTTGAGGTTCCGAGAGAACTAGTTCAAGACATAACATTATTGATTTCTGGAGACTTTAATTTTTAAGCATGAGATTTCAAATGTGTGTCTATCAAAATCTTTATTGAATTTAATGGAATGATCATTTAGAGTTCTATGTTATATGTGGTCCATATTTTCCTTTCCCTTTGTTGAATATTGTGTACTACTTTGATGAATGTTGTGATGGAAATGACGTCTTATGATAATGTATACTTCGTTGGTTTATAAATCTTGTAACATAAGTCAAATATTTTCTTTCTGTAGAATACCTAGTCCTTCTCATGTATTCTTTGCATGTTAATATTTATTTCAAGAATAAAGCATGGTCCTCTCTTAGGCATTTTCAATTCTTGTATGTTATTAAAAATAGAGGAGTATCACCTCTTTAAAAACGTAGGTGGATTTATCCTCATGAGGTTGAATTAAAGATCGTAAGACAACCTTTTAGATCAACACCTTTTTATTCAACATGTTAGAGAATACTTTCTCAAAGGTTAATCCAAATGTATCCCTACTAAAAGCATGATTTCTCAAAGATCAATCTAAATTTACCCTTAGTATAAACATTATACCTTCATAACATTGTTACAAAATTAACAATTCAAATATGCAAAAATAATGAGAACACCTCGATTTAAGAATTTTATAATCGATTTTTTCAAACTAGACATTTTTGTCCTTTTAACATATAAATTTTTCAAAATTGTAACAACCCAATGCTTTTGGAAAATAATAAAACAAGATGCAAAACAAAAAAAAAAAATTATGATCATTAGAATTTCTATTTTTTTCAATGTTGACATGAGAAATTTATAACTTTGAAAATGTTTTTATTAAAAAAAAAAGAAAAATCAAAATGTACAATAATAAAATATCAATTATCAAAAAAAATTACATTTTTAACATGATAAACATAATTAATTTCAAAGTTGTATAAATAATATATTTGAGGTTAAAGAACATTTTCAATTTTTCAATTTTATAATTTTTACATTATAGACCAAATAATACATTTAAGGTTAAAGAACATTTTAATTATCAACATTTTCAATTAATTAAATTTTATAATTTTTAGTTTATATTCTAACATATCATGAATATGGCCCGAGCTCGGGAACCTGGAACCCTAGTCGCGCTCACAGGCAGCCTCGGCCCTTTCGGCAGCCAGGCTTAGCTTGGCCGACTCCTCCTCCTCCTGCTCCAGGTCGCACGCTGACAGCAGCGATTCCACGGATTAGAGCGGCCACGTTTTGAGTCTGAAGGTCCCATTCCCCTCTTTGGCAGCCCTGGTGCATTCAAAGTCGCGACTCGGCTTCCTCAGACACGCAGGGGCGCGAGGACGCACCCAGATCGAGCTCTCTGCAACGCTTAGGGCACCCCCAGCCATGGACGCTGGTGGGGGCGCCACCTCTAACCCTCCCCCATTACCAGAACTGGAAGCATTCAGGAAGCTGGTCGCCGCAGCCTCCAAGAGACCGCCATCAGCAGTGCAGCAGAAATTTGTGAAGAAACTGGACAGCATTCCCAGTGTTGAACTGCCTTTGGAAGAAACTTGCAGAACGACAGTGAACTTAGCAGACAGGGGACTTATTGGGAAATTTACCGGCCTCTGGCCTTCCCCCAAATCCGTAGATGCATGGGTGCAGAGGAATTGGAATCCGCTCATAACAGAAGGAATAAAGAGCCACTTCGTAGGAAAAGGATATTTTGTATTCGTCTTTGACAATCCCGAAGACAAAAACCTCATATTCAGAAATGGGTCGTATTTCATGGGGCCTCAGGGGTTATACCTGAACAAATGGACCGCGGACTTCGACCCATCCCAGGATGTGCCCTCGGCCGTCCCAGTGTGGGTCTGTTTACCTCACCTCCCCTTACACTGCTGGAACCAAAAATCTTTGCTAGCAATCGGGAACACGCTCGGAAGGTATATAGACCAAGCAGTAAGAAAAGATCAATACTCATGCGCACGGATCTGCGTGGAGGTTGACCTGGAAGTGGGATTACCGGAGGCAATCAAGCTTACGGCCACAGACTGGACGCACATTTAGGAGCTCGATTACGAGCAACTGCCCTTCAAATGCCGGCACTTCCACGGTTACCGCCACTTCGCAAGGCACTGCAAGAAAAAGAACGCCGAAGAAAGAGAAATTGAGAAAGCAAATCAGTGGACAGCAGTACAGAAAACAGGGACAGCAAAATCCAGATCCAAAGGAGCAACCAAGAACGGAAACCCCGGGCAATTAGAGTCAGAGAAAATCGAAGGGAGCTCTAAACCCCCGTCGCATGCAGAACCTCAAACAGAAAAGGTCAACAATGACACAGAAGAACCAGAAATTATGGACAGCAGAACACATTCAAGCCCCCCCCCACATGGGGAAAACACAGGGGTGTCTGGGCAAGTGGAAGGAACCCTGGAAGTAGTCCCCTCTCCAACATATGCTAATGTAGCCAGAAAGAAAGTACCAGACCCATCAAGCTCCTCGGAGGACGAGATCCTAGAAAGGCCAGCCAAAAGAGCAGGAAGGAAATCTCGTAAAGAAGCAAGGGAGGAAGAGGCAGAAAGACAAAAGACCCAAGGAAGTCAGCCCACCTTTGAAATTCCAATTGGCCGAAACACAAGAATAAGGTCTCTAAAAGGAGGAGGCCCAATCACCCCCAATAGTAAGTAATGAAATTTGTCTCTTGGAACTGTAGAGGATTGGGGAACCCGGCGAAAATAGAAGCGGTCAAGGATCTGATGAAAGTGGAACCAGCAGATATCCTCATGCTCCAAGAGACAAAAATCGAAGGGGAAGCCCTCCTAGAGATCAGCAAACTCAAATGGTAGAAAAATGCAGGGAAGGCAATTAGCGCAAGGGGCACTTCTGGAGGCATAGCAACACTGTAGAAGGCAGAGCAGTTTAGTCTCGTCAACTCATATAACACGCAGCATTGGAGCTTTACAGAACTCAAGCACATAGCAAGTAAGTTCACCATTGCACTTTTCAATTTATATGTCCCAACTTTGCATAATGAAAAGAAAGATTGTTGGAAAACTCTAAACGATTTTCTAGAGCAAAATTCCCCAAGCAATATAATCATTGTCGGAGACCTTAATCTAGTAATGAATGGAAAAGAAAAAAGGGGAGGAAGGCCCAGTAGGGACCAAATGATTTTCGTAGTAGAAGACATCATACAACAGTGGGACCTTATGAACTTTAAACCAAGTAAAGGGTTGTACACTTGGACCAATAACAGGATGGGGGAGGAGCACATTTCTGCCAGATTGGATAGGTTTCTGGTCCAAAGCACTTTGCTGTTGGAAAGGAAGTTGATTTCCATTGCCATCCTCCCCAAGCTCACCTCAGACCACAAACCCATCATGCTCCAGCTAGAGGATGAAGAAAATTTAGGACCAATCCCATTCAGGTTCAGCCCTTTATGGAAATCAAAGAGTGGGTTCGTAGACACGGTTCAATGGGCTTGGTCTACTCCAGTTATTGGCTCCCCCAATTTT
>JASDQU010819954.1:29767-48343 GCA_032191745.1 Picea mariana
ACGGTGCCTCCAAAGGAAACCCCGGGACAGCGGGAGCAGGAGGAATCATTTATTCCAGCAACGGGGAGAAATTAGCAACCTTTTGTTGGGGTCTTGGACAGTGAACCAATAATCAAGCAGAAATTCTGAGTTTGATCCAAGTTTGTCAGATAGTAAGGGAAAGAGGACACAGGGAGCTACAAGTATTTGGAGACTCTGAGATCTTGATCAAAAAAATACACTCCCGAGGACAGTTTAAAGATGTTGGGCTAAACAAGAATCTGCAAAGGTTAAGAAATATACTAAATGATTTCACCTTCTTCAAGTGCTACCATATTCTCAGAGATTCAAATAAAGAAGCAGACAAACTAGCCAACGAAGGCTGCCTTTTGCCACAAGGAGAACTCAGTGTAAATGGTGGGGACCCAGTTAAAAAATGTATTCCTTGAAAGGGGCAGCAGCTTGCAAAAGAATGTAGAAGGCAGCAAAAGCTTGAGAAAGACAGTTGGAACAGAAGCTGAAACACAGTGCTGAAACATAGATGTTGAAACACAGTGCTGAAACACAGATGCTGGAACACAGATGCTGAGATATAGAAGCTGAAACACAGTGCTGAAAGTGACGGATCCTATGCTGAAACACGGTGTTGCAGCAGCTGAAATTAAGTGTTGTTACATATGCTGAATCACAGTGCTGGAACAGTTGCTGAATCACAGTCTGTTACACATGCTGAAACACAGTTTTGTCACATATGCTGAAACACAGTTATGTTAAAAATGCTGAAACACAGCGTTGGAACAGATGCTGAAATTTAGTGTTGGAAATTTTGCTGAAGCAGCGATGGCTCTTATGCTGAAATAGTGATGCATCACACTTTGTAACTGAAATTGTGGCTCTGCCACCCCTCTAATAAAAATTATAACCGTTTTCGTTAAAAAAAAAAAAAAAAAATTATAATTTTTACAATATGAACACTAGAAACTTAATTTTGAAAAGGTTATTATTAAGAGTTTAAAGATTTGACGTAAATGAGAAATAATTTTTTAAGAAGTAATTCTCTAATGAGTGCACATTGGACTCCATGATAAAACAACACATTTTCATCTCAAACTCTACCACCTCATTGTTCCTTCCTCAACCCTCTCCACTAGTAACCATTTATGCACACGAAGATATCTGCCATTCATATTAATATTTTCCATTAATGTTCCTCAACATAGTCTGTGTTGAGTGATCATAATGGAAATGGTGAGTCGAGGCTCATGGAGGCTCCTTGACAATGTGAATCAAATATATTTTACAATTTGCTAAAATTGCTAGAACATTAGCCAACATATTCTTAACAAAAAAATGCATGTATTTTAAATGTAAAATCAAATTCAAATATATATATATCCCTCCTAGAGAGGATTAGATGATTAGATCGCCCCAACCCCTCTAATGAAACCAACACACTAATTGACTAACCATCTAATTAATGATGTAGTGTGACGGTTAGAGTGAGGCACGATGCAACCATGTTAGAGGGAAAATGACATGGGCTATTAGTTTTAATTCCTATGCAAGGGATCCGTTCCTTGTCAATCAACCTTACTTTTCTTAATGATGACTTCAAAGGTGAAATGATAAGTAAGAGAATACATTTATTGTCTTCTTTCTTCGCCACTTTAATTATATGTATGTCAAATGGTTCTGCAACATTGAGATAATTAGAAAGAATGATAACTTTTTTCATTTCTTTTATAAAATTCCATGTAACGAAAGCATATTAACAAATATTAATATATTGATAATAGGCCTACAATTTCAACCATCCAATTTTATAGCATGTATTTCTTAAATATGAACTATAAATTGCATTAGAAATGGGGGAGAGAAGAGATATATGTATATTTAAATTAGTTACTTCAACCTTCTAGGTTATCCTTTCTACTTGTCTTCCTTTATGTACTACACTTGTACACAAGTTTCATCAATGGTCTTTAGTTTAAAAAGAATTACCTGTTTTTATATATGACTATGAAAATGTTTCAAGTAATTAATGACTATATCAGGGTTGTTGGGAGAGATTCCCCACTGAATAATCTATTTCTAAAATTTGGTAGTGTTATCCACTATTTCTAGGGATAACTAAGGAGATGATGTTTTGAGGCCCTCGGGTTGCAAACATGGAGTGTCGAGGGATGTATTGACTTGTGATCTCCACTTACACAGATGAAGACCCGCTTCACCACCATATTTCTCCAATCCATCATGATGGCATTCACCACATCAACTTGTTTCCAGAAGACAATGAATCTTGCTCCATGAGGTACAAGTCAGGTATTGTGGTGAGTGTCACTTTAATACTTGATACATTTGAATATGTTGCATTACAACTTTTCTTGATTATAGAACGTTTGCTTGGAAATTATGCTCCTCGCCTTGTTTCACCTTGGTTGTTGACATTGTGTCATAGTAAGTGGTCACCCTTGGGGAAAGGTTTGCTACTGGGAGTACTTCTTAATAAGTCATCGTACCATTCTCGATCATACTTATCATTTTCCACACTTCATCCTTTTCGTCTCCTCGTCTTTTAGGATTTTCAGGTGTACTGGTCCAAGAAGGGATTGTACCTCATTTCAAGGAAAGAAGGGGTTGAAGGCCCACAGGCTTGTAGCTGAAAAAAGATAAAATCCAATCATAAACCTTCTATATGCTCGCCCAGGTATCCTGAGGACAATGAAATGTCTCTCACAAAAAACTAATGGGACCTGTAAGACAAATAACTAAATAAGCATGCCAACCAAGTGTTAGAGCAAGATTTGTCTCACCCCATGCAATCTTGCACAAAAGGCCTTTTTTTCCATTTCCCTATGCAGACTTGAAATCCCTTTTTGCAAATCCCAGAGCTAAAAATATAATTTTTTTCCACATATATGCACCTTGCCTACTATACAACATGCGTATACGCAGGTTGCACCACTACAGCCCGCTTACATCAAGAAATGTGCCCAAAATTGAAAAATAGTGTCGGGTTTCCATGTCACATCATGAGATCAATGATCCTTTACCTTCCATATACTAGAAATGTTTCGAATCGGCCCTTTAGTTCCACTTGAAGGCTATAAATGGGCCAAATCCGAGCTATGGAAAAGAGGAGAAAGAATTCAACTTTGAGAGAAAAGTTACTCTGGAGGAATTATTCACTTCACATTGATTCCGCATCCCTTTGTCCTTTAAGTCTGAACACATTATTCATCCCCCAAGCTCTTCCCTTACCGATTGAGAACTTCATTGTTTCTCTTACATGATCTTGCCTTTGGTGGAGGATTGAAGTGGTGGAGGCCCAGCTGGAAGGAACTTAGTTTCTCGATTCTGAACCGTGCCGACAAGGAAGTCTGTAACTTATTCACTTATGTTGATTATATCTTAATAGAAATACTCTTTTCTCGTCCAATTAATATCTTGCAAATATTTGAATTATTATTCATGGCTGTATTTGTTATGACTATTGATAGATTATGTTATTGAATGTGCTAACATCATATATTATCACTGTATGCTTGCTTTGCTTGGTTGTTGAGGACTAGTTGCAGGTATATTGCTTTGGGTCAAGTGCTCAACGGTGGACTTCATCGAACGTATGGACTAAGTAGGCCTTTTATCTTGTCTTGCTATCATATTTGTATATATAGCATACTTGAGATTGGAGTTTATTTCTATAGTTGTTTATGTCTGTTGTGGTTTACCCCTAGCCATAGAGAGATTTTCCTCGTAACAGAATTGGCGACCATACTGGGGAATGGATCTTTTTGGGGGGGGTTTAGAGTGTTTTTCTCCTTGGATTGCTCTCGTTCATATTGATTTTCTTGTCGTATGATTGCTTGACAACCTTTTTTCACTCTGGGTCTGAGTCTTTCAGCCTTCTCCTTAGCCTAGCTGTGTTTTGACACATATACGTGGGTTTTTTCTTGACAGTCACGTAGATACGTCTGTTGTCCTTCTGAAAGTTGCGTACATACGCACTTTTCCCTTGAATAGTCACGTGCATCAACCTTTGTTGCTTGATTTCTAGGTTTGATGGTTGCTCAGTGGGTTTTGATGATTGCTAAGTCTTCTTGGGTCTCTGTAGTGATTGTTAAGTGTCTGTGGAATGACAGGAAACCTGTCTTTGGTTTAATTTTTGGGTGGTGCCTTTCTCATCATCTTTTCATTTTGATTGTCCTTGCACCTTGGGTTGGGTGTTTTGCTCCTTGATATCCTACTTGAGTTGTCTTTGTCTATACACAGTAGAGTCTTTATATATCAAGTTTTTGTTTAGTCCTTGCACTTTCATTTTTCTTATATTGAAAATACAAAAATATTAGGCATTTTACATTGATTGGCATTTTGATCTCTTGAGTCTTTGTCATTTATCTTAGTACATGTAAATAAATATTGCATTTTTATTTAGAATTGCATAATTGAATTGAAAATTGCATTTTTAGGGAGCATATCATCTATTGGAAATTGAATTTAGGACTTTGCATTGTTTTCATATTCATTTACTTTACTTGTTGAGTCATAACATCACTAGTTTCACGACCACGCCTTTTGAGTAAGAAAGGCCATTAAAATTAACGCTATAATTTAAAATTGATTAGTAACGATTTTATTTTTTAGGGTGCACAAACTAGCTTAGGATTTAGTGCCTTGGAATAGGATTTTGTGAGTAAACTTCTCCAAGGCTATTAAATCAACATATGTGTCTGACTAAGGGAGTGGAGAAATCCATTATATAATCCGTAATATCAGGAGGCTCTGCTTACACTGGAGTTAAGCACGAGGTCGTGTGAGGTCAGTTGAAGGGATATCCCCTCGATACCTTCTTAGCGTCAAATATATTTCTGGGGATCTATTCGTATATGGGGATCTTGCTAGTGCCCTTACCTCCGTGAGAGGCGGTGCTTTCAAGGTTTCAGGGTTTTCTACCATGCCCATACGGTGGACCTGACTTACGACTGTTCGCATGTGCATCGATTATATCATGGTTTCTTAGTTGCTTGACTTAGGTGCCACATAGGTTACTTGCAGGGGTTATTCTGCAAGTACCCTGGGTCAAATAAGGGTCGGATAACACACAGCCTTTATGGAGGATTACCTCTCCGGGGGGATCTAACCGACTGGTTGTTAAGCCCATGAGGGCCCTTATAAATGATTCTGATACCTCCGATATTTAGCAGGGAGTCTCATGCTCCTCTTGGGCAAGGCATACCTACTTTAGGGAGGGATGCCTCTTTCAGCCACTTTATCATGTTTGTGTGCATATTGGTCGTTTGATTATTTTTGGTGTGCTCTTTGATTACTAGTTGGCCTTAGGATTTGTTTTTTTATATCTTGAGTCTCAAGTCATCGTGGAGTCGGACCAGCTTCTCCATCGGTCTCGTTGCTTGTTACAGTTACCACCGCATTTTGACTCTTTGCCTTTTAAAAGACGTAGAGTTATTAAACGTGGTACACACACCTCCACTTATCAAACTTGTGATTCTACAAGGTTGAGTACTGAACTGAGTCATCAAAATACTGGGAGCCCCTCGACTCCCACACCTACTATAGTTAATGGCACCCCTTCGACTCCTGCAACCACAATGGTTGCAGTGTCGGAGGCACCTATAATCATTTTTTTCCGTCCTATAGTGAATACTCAACATATTGCCATGAACCCATTTGGGTCTCTTGGTCACTCACCGGGTTATAATGTTCAGTCCGTCCCGATGGAATCTAGTCCTTTTTCCTATGGTATGTCAAACTTTACTTCGCAGTTTTCAAACTCCATCCCAGTTGTTGGCCCTAATGCTAGAATTGGACTTGGGGGCACAGCTCCTCCTTATACTCCATTCTCTTTTGGTGGCTCTCAGATCCCTCAAACGTCTCCTATAGTGGGAGGCATTCCTTCTTTTAACCCTGGGTCTAATCCTATTTCTTCTGGGTGGAGTAACCAACTTGGAGGACAAGCTTATGCTCAAGTTCCATCATTTACCCTCACGTCCTCAGTACCGATTCTGACCAACACGTTTGGCATGATGAATCGACCTTTATCCTCCGAATTCACACCCGGAGGAGGTCAGTTTCACACCTTGGGAAACCCCCAACCCAAAGCTACTCCGGATGGGGGCAGTTTTTATAACCCTCATCAAAACATTCCTACTGGAATGATGCCTAACCAACCTCTTATGAATCAGCCTGGAGGAGGGTCTTACAATCACAGACAAGGCCATGGTGCTTTCCAGAACCCTAGATGGGTTGTGATTCCCCAAACACAATCTTTCCAGGGATCTTGGGGCCAGATGCTGCAACCTTGTCTCCCTTTTCTGGCCACGCTCAACCTGCCAGAATTGTCTAAGTTGATGAATGACCTTGTGTGTCATGATCCTACATGGCCCACGTTCCCACCAAGCTTCCTTCAGATATTTTGAAATTTGAAGGCAAGAATGGAGAGGACCCTGGTGATCACGTTACCACCTTTCACCTATGGTGCTCTTCGAATTCCCTTAATGGCGATTCCATTCGGTTATGATTATTTCAATGCACCCTCATAGGGGTTTCTGTGAAATGGTATATCGAGCTACCTAGAGGGGCATACAGGACCTTTAGTCAGATGATGCTAGTCTTCCTTAACCACTTCCAATTGTCAGTTTGTTACGATGTTGGCCTAGAACTTATGTTGACCTTACGTCGGGACAAAGCCACTCATATCTCGGATCAAATCTAGGAGTGGCATAGATGGAAGAGGTTGATCAAGACCTGCATACCCCCGGATATCTTGTTAGAATGGTTCCTTTAGTCTTTACATCCTCCAATTTCGAAGGATGTTGCTACATCCGGGGTTACATCTGAGGAAGAAGCAATCTTCAAAGCCCAGCAGTTAGATCTTATATACGCTCAGTATGGGATGTTATACAAGATTCTTTCGGACGCACCGAGGTCAAACTATGACCCTAGACAAAAGCTCGAACCTCATGTCGATGGCATTGTAGTCTCTGCCAATGTGAAATCCGCAGACTCGATGACAAACCATTTGAAAGAGTTGTCTCTAAACCAGTCTGTAGGAGGGCCAACTTCATTTTTGTCTTCCAATCCTACTCAGTCGGCGGATGTGCATTCTGTGCAATCGTCGACCGGATCAAATAGTAACGAGAAACCAGACGGGAATAAGAAGAAGGGACGTAATAATAATCGTAAGGGTGGGAAGAATAATAATAAACCCATGGACAATGGTAATAGTGAGAGGACGAATAATAATGTTGGTGAGGGAAAGAAAGAAAGGTGTAAGGTTAAATTTCCCTGTAAGCTTTGTACAGACGATCATCTTACTCATTTATTCCTCAAACTTGCGGAAGCTACGAGGCTCTTATCTCTACCGCGTGTTATGCTAACAAATCCTTTCCACATAACCAGCACATGGCCTCAAGCTCCTCAAATGCTGAAAATGTGGTCGGTGGGAGTCAAAACCCACTAGCACAAGACGGTGACCATTTATGCATAAATATGGTCAATTCTCAGGTTAATGTAGCCACTCGGTCTCGCGATTACAGTTCTCCACAAACTGTACCTGGTCTAGAATCTCCTCCGCCTCCGAAGACGCCCTTGCAGATCAAAAATCCAGAGCCACCACCTCGTATTCCGAAAGAAGTACTCAAGCGCTCTACCCACAATCCAAATGATAGAGTCACCCAGAATTACTCTATTGTTGAGGACCTGGGTCAAACCCCTTGTGCGATGTCGGTCTTGGAGGTACTCCAAATGTGTCCTTCACAGAGGAATGCCTTGTTATCTTCGTTAGGCGCTCTAGACCCCAATGGCTCAAAAGTTATTAAGTTTGACGTCACAGATATGAATCCTCGCTTGCCTTACCATGTGGCATTCCAAATCCACGTGGGTTACTTGAAGTATACCATCAAGTGTGTTGTTGTTGATGAAGGCGCTACAACATGTGTGTCTCTGATCTGTTGGAAAGCTCTCAGCTCTCCAACTCTCTCTCAACCTCCGACCATGTTGACTGCTTTTGACGATTGTTCTTTCCGCCCTCACGGTATTCTTCCTGCCTTTCTGGTCCAGTTAGGTGGGAAGACCGTAGAGGTGGATGTCAAGGTGGTTGATGCGCCCCTCGATTATAACTTGTTACTAGGAAGCAATTGGACTTATGCTATGAATTTCGTCGTATTGTTTGTCTTCCGCACTCTTTGTTTCCCTCACGATGGGAACATCGTGACAGTCGACCAATTATCGTTTGTGTATGCTAGCCCCAGTGCATCTGTTGGACCATCGATCCCCATGGTCAACAATTCTCAACCAACAATTGATAATATCAGTGTCGGGATGTATTCCTCCCTTATGGGTACCTTCGACTTCATGGCACCGATTCACCATGTTTACGCCATGTCCAGTAGGCCCATTTCGTCAGAGAGGTTTGTTCCTTTCCACACTTCCTATTTTAACGATCCTTGGACCCTACCTTCCTTAACTACGTCTTGTGAAGGTCAGTCGCATGTTGGAATGGCCATGCCACTATCGGCATCGTAGATAGCATATCAAGTTGTTCTTGACTCTTCCGTTGATCCCGATCTTATTACCTCGCCGGTGGACGAGGAGGATTTTGTTCTTAAGCCCGTGTGGGCCACTTCGTCGTCTTGTTCACATGACTGCCTCGATGAGACTTTTCCCTCAGATGAAGCTATTATCAAGGCCATGAATGATTCTAACAAACCTTGGGATGATATGCATTATCGCTCTTATTTTCTCCCAGAGATTGCTAGAATCGAACAAGATGACTTTCAATCTACTCTGAGCGAGATAGTCAGTCACACTGTAGCTCCACTTGATACGTACGACATTTATGCCGAAGGAAATATGGCGAGTATCTCTCCTACCATCACGATCAATATCTCTCGTACCCATGGCAAGATTGAAAGCATACACATCGGTGCGGATTGTTTGCCAGAATAAATCTTGATCTACACCGAGCTCTTCAAGGAATTACGAGATGTATTTCCTTGGTCATATGAAGAGATTCAAGGAATCGAACCTTGAATTATCGAGCATGAGATTAAAACTTACCCGGATGCTAAGCCTATTCGACAACATCTTAGAGCTATCAATCCCCGGAAGGCCCCTGTTATTAAGGCAAAGGTAGAGAAACTGCTTAATGTTGGCTTTATCTACCCAGTTCCCTTGACTAAATGGGTATCTAATCCCGTTCGTGTAAATAAGAAGCAAGGAACCATCCGTGTATGCATGGACTTTCGTGACCTGAACAAAGTCTCTCCTAAAGACAACTTCCTGACACCTTTCATCGATCAGATTCTCGACGATTGTGCGAGAAGCAAAGTTTTTTCTTTCATGGACGGATTTTCAGGTTATAACCAAATTCAAATTAAACTTGAGGATCAACATAAGACGACATGTATTTGTCCTTGGGGTACTTTCGCATACCGGAATATGCCTTTCGACCTTAAAAACATTGGAGCAACCTTCCAACATGTTATGACCTTCGCATTCCACGATCTTAAGCATATAGTCGAAGCTTATCTTAACGATCTTGCTGCTCACTCTCGTAAGAGAGTGGATCATCCTAAGCACCTTCGGCTAGTTTTTGAAAGATGTCATCATTATATAATCCGGTCGAACCCTCATAAATGCATCTTTTGCGTTAGGTCAGTACATCTTCTAGGAATTTTAGTCTCTGAGACTGGGATCACGGTAGATCCTTTAAAGGTTGAGGCAATACTTTGATTGCCTCCCCCGCGCACTATTCGACAACTTCAAGGTTTTCAGGGGAAAGCTAACTTTTTACGTCGGTTTATAGTAAACTATGCCAATATTACTAAGGGTTTCATGCATCTTTTGAAGAAGGACACCCCTTTTATCTGGGATGAGTGGGCCCAGGAATCCTTCGATGCTTTGAAGAAATCCTTGGTATCGACACCTCTGCTGAAGTCTCCTGACTAGAGTAGGGATTACTTGATTTATGTCGTCGTGTTCGAAGAGACGATTGGTATTGTTTTGGTTCAGTAGGATGATGATCCCCATGAGCATGTCATCTACTATCTTAGTCGAAACTTAGTCGGTCTTGAGCTCAAATATTCTCACGTTGAAAAGCTAGCTTTGGTTTTCGTTCACGCAATCCAACGATTATGCCATTACATATTTCTTTGCAAAACTATTGTGGTTTTCGATGTCAATATATTTCAATACATCCTTACTAGGTGTATCATAGGGGGGAAATACAATAAATGGATTGTCATTTTACAAGAATTCGATCTCAATTTCGCTTCTGCGAAATCCAAGAAATCACTAGTCATTGCAGAGTTAATACTTGACTTCCCATGACTGGACGAGGATGTTATTCATGTTGATTCTTTTGCGGATGAACACATTTTCCTTGTCTCATCGTCTGACCCCTGGTATGGAGACATTCTTCTCTATCTTCAAACTTTGAAGCTCCCTCAGCATCTCTCGTGAGATGATCGACGGCGTGTACGATACCAAGCCAAGAATTACATTATCGTCGGCGACACTTTGTATCGTCGAAGAATAGACAATATATTGCATTGTTGTTTAACTCACGAAGAAGTCAAGTCAGTTCTAAACGATTGCCATAGTGGGGCTTGTGGTGGTCATCTATTCAGGCTTGCAACAGCCCAGAAAATTTTGCGAGCCGATTTTTTATGGTCGTCTATCTTTAAACATTGCATTGAAGCAGTTAAGAAGTGTCACCCCTGCCAGATGTTCACTTGAAAAATGCGCTCGCATCCAGCCTCTCTACATCTAGTCATTATCGTCGATCCCTTCACCAAGTAGGGGGTGGACTTTGTAGATTGCAACCCAACTTCAACTGGGGGGCATCAACACATTATCGTGGCCATAGAATACTTTAATAAGTGGGTCGAGGCCATGCCTATAGTTAAATCCGATGGGAAGACTGTCGTCTTCTTCATATTCAATCAAATTATCACCAGGCTCAAAATCCCGAGTGAGATTATCACTGATCATGGGAGTGACTTTCAGAATGAAATGATGGAAGAGCTAGCATCCAAAGTAGGTTTTAAACATGATCATTCTTCCCCTTACTACCCCAAGGAAAATGGACAGGTAGAGGTCGTCAACAAGTCTCCCAAGACCATTTTGCAGAAAACTGTCTGCCAGAACAAATCTGACTGGCATATTATGTTATATCCCGCACTCTGGGAAAACCGAACCTCGGTCAAGACTGCCACCGGATTTTCTCCTTTCCAGTTAGTACACAGTGTGGAGTCGATCTTACCTATTCAGTGCAAAATCCCATCTCTTAGATTGGAAGTCGTGCTCCTCCCTGACACTTCCAATCTCAAGAGACGCCTCGTACACCTAGAGAGCCTTGACAAGCAGCGTCGAGACACCTCTACGGCTATCGAGGGGAATAAAAGATGTGTCAAGGTCCAATACAATAAGTCTATCTGTCCTCGGTTGTACACTAAGGGTGACTTGGTCCTTTTATATGATCAAGCTAAATAACCGCTGGGGGCAGGAAAGTTCAAACCCATGTGGCACGGTCCCTATATCGTGCAACGTGTCTTAGACAAAGGAGCCTATGAATTAGAAGATTATGAAGGGAATATGTTGGTCGAGCCTAGGAATGGGCTCTACTTGAAAAGATATTATTCTTGAGCCCCAAGCTTGGGCGTAACTCTTTGTATTCTAATGTAATTTAGTGTATATATATTTCCCCTTTCTTTTTTGTCTTCAACTTGCTTATCGAGATTTCCCTTGGTTGGCAGATGTCAACTGAATCGTCGGTCTACTTAGGATTCACAGACGGAGCCAGTCAACATACACAGAACTTGGCTTCCGCTGCTTCGGTGGTTTACTCACCCGAGGATCTACTGGTGTCTTCAGGTGGTGTATGCCTAGGGCCATCCATAAATAATGTGGTCGAATACAGCATCGTTATAGAACTTTTGCGTGACGCCATTTCACATGGTATTCTCTCTTTGGAGGTTCGCCTGGATTCTCAGTTAGTAGTATGTCAGTTGAACGGCAGTTACCGTGTGCGTGACCCTACATTACTTCAACGATTCCTATGAGTATGCCTTTTAGAGCGACATTTTGATTTTATTACTTATCATCACATACCTAGGAGTTCTAATTATGTATCTGATGTTTATGATAATTTTGTTTTAGATTGGCATTTGTCACATAACTAAAGAAAAGAAATAATTCTCATCAATGTACACATTGTAATATAAGTAAAGCCGAGGAACCATGTTTTATATATATTTCAAAAAATATGATGTTTATAGTACAAAATTGGAGCCAACACCCTCAATACACATATACAGTCGATAATACAAAATCCATGACATCTATGCCTGTGGTGTCGGATGTGTGTCATGATAACAAACTACGGCGTCTGTGAGACCCCAAAAGAGTCTCACCCAAGCTCTGGGAACGCCAACCAGCTGTCATTGCATGGCCTCCAACAGATCCTCTACCTAAACCATCAAAATCCTATGTGTCAAAGGAGACAGGTTGCCCTGCACGTTTTGAAGGACTCTCTATGCTTCTCCTCCTGCCACCTCATCTCCCCAATGCCTCCGAAAATGTTGTGGAAGCCCGTACGGCCATCGCGGACCTACATCTACGTCACATATGTGTCTAATTAGTACTTAAACATCATCCAAAAATATTTTTGTTTTCCTATACAAAAATACAAAAAAATGAAATATTTAAAAACTTCGACATACTTGTGTCTGTAGGCGGTCCCTGGTGGAAATGGCATGTTAGGGTCCCCTCTGAATTCAATCCCTGCATAGGGGTAGTCATCTAGAGAAATGACATGTCATCTCCACCAGTAAAAGAAATCATCGTTGTAGGGTGTGGGCACCCTACCTCCCCCCTGTCGTCTCATCACCTCGATCCACCGTGCCATGGCTGGATCACGAGGTCCTCGAGGAATGATCTCAACTCTAGGTCCAAAACATGGAACCTTCTCGAAGAAAAAGATACACAAGATGGATTCAAACCCGAAGTTCCTCTTGTCACCCTGTTTGCATTCTGTCAACTGGCCCTTCATATTAGCTAGTAGCGAGGTGCACCAATCATACACCATGGGTCCCAAACACTCTACGGAGTAGAACATAAGCGACCTCGATGCCTGGTGCAATGAAGACGATCTTGTGATCCAAGTCAAAATGAGGAAAACAATCTTGAGGCTTAAATTGTTTATTGCTCGGATGGGGAGTTGACTCCCGACCTTCTCAGTCCCTACTATACAGTGAGTGTCTACGTACTCTTCTATCTTCATACCGCTCCTAGATCCTGGGGCTTTGAGGTTCACCACCTCACCCCGATGCGACAACCCCGTCAAGAAATATATATCCTCGACTTCAATCCTTAATGGTTGCCCATCAAGGTTGAAGCTCTCACTGTCTGGATCCCAGTAATTCACGAGAAACTGTAGCAACCTCACTTGGGCCCTCATCCCTTTGAGTGCCCAAAACTTGTACAATCCACATCTTTTCAAGTCCATTTGGGCCCCTGGATCTCTTTCAATAGCAGCATCTACCTCCTCATGTTCCCTTTCCCTCCATTCTAGCACCATCCTACCAGAGAAACATCACTTTTTGAGTTAGAAACCATAAAAAACTTTGTTTACGCACATATACATGGGTTACAGCATTCACAGTCGCGTATAGGGCTAAGTATATGATGGTTGTATTTTACATAGTCGCGTATAACCATGCGTATACGCGACCCAATGAATGGTAGCCTGCATACACCTAAATCTCTAATTTGCGCCTTAAATAAGTTGAAATTTGAAACCTAAATACAAAATGTAATCCACTAGAAAGGAAGAGGAGGGGAAGATGAATTACCTGGTCCAGACGGTCGCTGATTCTGTCACTCGACGCTCCCGCAATCACCAATTGAAGATCAAAGGTAATTTGGTCCAAAATTCACTATTTGGGTAAAAAATTCAAAAGACATAGTAAAATTTGGTTTTTATTACTATTTATAGCAATTTTTACCCACTTTGCATAGTTTCGAATCATATTTTCGCCTAATGGACTAATACAATAGTGGATTGAGTTGGTTTTTGTAGTTTTTGCCAGGGATTCTTGCGATTTTTGCGTTATGTTGATCGTTCGTAACTACAGACAGATATTTTCGCTACCCAGCATATAGGATAGGTATCCATACCATCATGCACACTTGCATTGTCCTATAACTATCACTCATATGCCTTAGGTACAAACCCATTTTTTAGTGACACGGAACCCTCCATCTGCTACAAGACGTGTCGTTATCAAATGGTAGAGACTTACCAAACATGCATACCTTAGTTAGATCTTCTGCTCCATTTGGTGCCCATGCAGAGATTTTTTCCGTAGGACCGGGAGTCCCTTATAGCTAATACATGACTTTATGTTGAGCCTCATTTTTCACTCATAAACATGTTGACCTATATCTAGAGGACTCCCATCCGAGTTTGATTTAAGCTCTTTTCGGACTCTTTTTCAAAAAGCGAAAAGATTGCCGTGTGAACTTGTCTCTTTCACACTCGTAAATTGGATTTGAAGGGATGTCTATTTGGTACAATTTTATTCCTTATTCACACCAAGTAGACTAAGATTATGAAAAATGACATTTTTTGGCGTTAAGTTGTGATTTCATCTCATGCCCTTGCTTGCAGTATTGAGCCTATGGTCAGTTCTTGCTTTGCGTTATAAACCGTTTGCCTCGACAGTTTTTCGTCCTCAACCAAGCAGAGCCTCGTTTATATCCTTTGTAACTTAACACTCTATACCCAGAAGGGAACATTCCCCCAAGTGTTTATCTCCCGCATGCACCTCCTTGCATTGAGCATAGGTATGTTACAATGTTGGAACTAGTTTTGCTTACTTGCAACACTCGTTTCCTCCTCTATACCATAGCATTCATTTGACTATGAAAAAACAAAAAAAAAGACGAGCGGGAAGGGAGTATGATATTATATTGGCCGCATTTGTGTCTCCTTTGAACAGAGAACAAAGTTATTGAGTCCACTTGTAATCATAATTTTGGGTTTAGCATGGCCTTAGTAATCTGAGCTCGTTACAGAGAATTTACTCCCTCAACTAGTTACTCTTCTAGTCCCTATGGAGAGTTTGATTGATGCCTCATGCATCTCATGGTTTCATCATTGAGTCTATGATGCCAGAGTCTTCCATATGTCTCATTCTCTTGTTCAAAGGATGTTTATCAACCTGTGTCAACCATTCCTCATAACTCTTGACTTTGCATGTCGGCCATACCCTCAATTTGTCTCAGAATCACATGAATTGGTAGTCCTATTACGCACCCTGGTCCTACTTTCCTCATTGGTAGGTAACCTTGAACCCAGCAGTCGACATTTCATCATTGGTCATTAACTGGGTGGTTTCCCTTGTGTTCGACGGCAAGACATCTATTCACACATTGGGATTTTTGTCTTGGATGCCATTGGCCTTATTGGTAGTTTCCTCGCCTTTGTCAGCATTTTTCCTCATTGGCTGCTATTCAGAGGGTCTTTTTCGTGTATCGCTTGCACTTGGCACACGCGAAAGACGCATAGTGTCGTTGGTTCATGAACATGTTCTTCGTCTGATTTCCTCCAAATCATCAAGCTCCTGCTTTGTACCTCGTGCTGAATGATGGGAGATGTCTTAATGCTCTCCTTTTAGCGGGTCTCATTCCATCGACTTCAGCTCATCTATTTTGTAAATGAGACCTAGAGTCCTATGAGTGCCTAGAGGCTTGTAGTCATTAGTGGTAGGTTCTCTTGCCATCGATAGTTGGGAATACATCACTGTCTCATGATCAATGGATTCTTCAAGTGTTCAACCTCGACTCCTTTATTCACACTTGTAAGAATGTACTTGGTGCCTTGATACCTACTTTCATCATCGGTAGGTTGTCTCACATTTGTTAACGATATACCTCAATGATCGGTAATCAAATGAAGTCTCATTGTGATCGACCTCAACTCCTTTATTCACACAATGTGGACTTGCACCTTTGGCGGATTGTGTAGAAGACTTGAAGACATCAGTATGTAGCCGCAGCTTTCCTGGTTTGTTGTTACCCTTTCATTGGACCAGTACCTGTGTGACTTCAATGATCGTGGGAGATCAGATTGTACTCCATTGTATACAGATATCTTTAGATTGATTTTGAGACTTGTTTTACTGGGCCTTGTTTGTGATTATGACAGCCTTTGGCATGTAACCGCATTTCTATTTTCCTATTCATGGCCATGGATAGTTGTTTGGTATATTTTCACATGGATCTGCAGTGTAATTCAAATTGGCAGCCATGTATGCAAAGTCAGTACAGATTGTAATGAGCAACTAGTTCTTCCAGCTGGGTCCCCGTTACTCCACTTCTGGGTTTTTATAATGTATTTCAGCCATAGCAGATACTCCTCTGACCTCACACATTAGAGGGCATATGTTAGAGCAAGATTTGCCTCATCCCATGCAATCTTGCATAGAAGGCCTTTTTCCATTTCCTTATGCAGATTTGAAATCCCTTTTTGCAAATCCCAGAGCTAAAAATATAATTTTTTCCACATATACGCACCTTGCCTACTATACAGCATGCATATATGCAGGTTGCACCACTACAGCCCGCGTACATCGAGAAATGTGCCCAAAATTTAAAAATAGTGTCGGGTTTCCATGTCATGTCATGAGATCAATTATCCTTGGCCTTCCATATACTGGAAACATTCTGAATCGGCCCTTCAGTTCCACTTGAAGGTTATAAATGGGCCAAATCCGAGCTATGGAAAAGAGGAGAAAGAATTCAACTTTGAGAGCAAAGTTGCTCTGGAGGAATTATTCACTTCACATTGAGTCTGCATCCCTTTGTCCTTCAAGTCTGAACACATTGTTCATCCCCCAAGCTCTTCCCTTATTGATTGAGAACTCCATTGTATCTCTTACATGAGCTTGCCTTTGGTGGAGGATTGAAGTGGTGGAAGCCCAGCTGGAAGGAACTTAGTTTCTCAATTCTGAACCGTGCCGACACGAAAGTCTGTAACTTATTCACTTTTGTTGATAATATCTTAATAGAAATACTCTTTTCTCGTCCAATTAATATCTTGCAAAAATTTGAATTATTATTCCAAAATGGGAGATTACGGTAATCTCATATTTTGGGATTTTCGGGTGTACTAACCCAAGAAGGCATTGTACCTCATTTCTTGGGAAGAAGGGGTTGAAGACCCAGAGGCTTGTAGCTAGCAAAAGATAAAAGAAAATCATAAACCTTCTAGATGCTCGCCCAGGGATTCCGAGGACAATGAAATGTCTCTCACAAAAAACTAATGGGACTCATAAGACAAATAAGTAAATAAGCATGTCAACCAAGGTAGAGCATGTGTGGGAAACATTTTCCATGCTTAGGTAAAAGTCCCACACATTGTCTTCAACTTGGGGAAGCGCAGTATGACTGGGGTAGAATCAAGGTGGGAAATGTTTTTCATGCTTAGGTAGAAGTCCCACTTTGTCTTCAACCTAGGAATACTTTAATTAATTAATGGCAATAAATGGTCTTGGAAAAGATTGCATTGAAAACAAAGGTGCAACACACCCTGTACAAAGGCACCCATAAATGAGACATTGTGAACCCTTGTATGTTACGAACCCCATGCCCAGAAGTGTTACCCCCATCCACTTCACACTCTTTACATGGATTAGAGATGGTCCACCTATGAAACACTCCTTAACTTGAGGAATGATTCACCCAATAGGTCACCATGACAACCATCCCATACCTAAACTTGGCAAGTTGCATAGGGTCTTTGCTCAATTGTTTAATTTGAAAAGGTAGTTTTAATGCACATGTTTAGGTGACTCTTGTATTAAATGTGATTTTACTTGGCATGATATATTTGACTTGATACCCTTGGAGGGCGCATGCATTTTTCTTTGTAGTACTTTGTTTGGTGGACGTTTTTGGAGGAACAAGCCTATCATGGGCCTTCACTGGGGCTTGAAGCCCACATAGTGGATGCCATGACCCACACCTTGGGAGATGACAGATGATGGATGTTGCCTTTGGAGGCAAGAGAAGACACTTTTAAGGACAATACCTATCCATCACCTTGCCCAACATTTTTCCTTTGGAGGTCGTGCACTACACTTTAGGGCTTGACGTCGCCCTTGGGACTAGGATTTTGATGATGGTGGTGAGGTTTGATGATGAATTGGCATGGTTGATGAAGAGGAGGACACTTGGAATGGTGACACATGGCCTTTAGAGTGCCAACATCTCCTTCAACAACCCAATGACTTGCTTAAAAGGTCAAAATGTCACCCTTTAGGGGCATGTCGTCATCTTTTTAGGGTTTCTTTTGTGTAAAAATCAAATTATTATTGTAAAGGGAAAAAATTAAGGAGGTCTTCCTCCTTATTTTGTGTTTTACCCTAAATTTATGTGGACAAACTTTATTTTGAGGTCTTGTATAAATAAATAACATATATCATTTCATTTTCAGAACATTCTCATTTGAGAATAAGACATTCTTCACTGAAATTTCCGCCCTCCTTGGGCATTTCGTCTCTCTCTCTCTCT
>JASDQU010819954.1:48456-64166 GCA_032191745.1 Picea mariana
TGGAGGATTCTCTCTTCCATGTTGATAAAATTTACTTGGTAAATGGGGGTTTTATCTTCCTATCTTGTGGAATTGGTAAGGAATTTTCTGCATTTGTTGATAATTTCTTCCTCTCTCTCTCTCTCTCTCTCTCTCGTGCAAATTTTGGATGATTATATTTTCTATTGTGGAGCTAAGTGGTGCGCTACCCTCTTGGAGGATTCTCTCTTCCATGTTGATAAAATTTACTTGGTAAATGGGGGTTTTATCTTCCTATCTTGTGGAATTGGTAAGGAATTTTCTGCATTTGTTGATAATTTCTTCTTGTTTCATATTGTTCTTGTATTAAAAACCATTGGAGGAGTATAAGGGCATACACCCTCCACCAATTTCATATTAATTGTTATTTGATAAGTCATTTTTTCAAGGTTGGTAGGAGGAGTAAAAGGGCTTATTCCCTCCTAGATTTACCTTGTTGGAATTACGTGCTCTAGGGAGTAAAAGGGTTTACACCCCTAGAGAAATAGTGGATCCAACTCTTACATCTAAGAATCCATAACCCAATCTATTAAGCACTAATCTGAAATTGCATTGGAGAAACAATATCGTTGCATTGGGAAATGTGATTTGTTGAGATTAGCCACTAGGGCGTCTAGATTAGCCGAGGATTTCTTGTTGATGTTATAAACTTATGCTAAAACCACTAGGGCTGCTGAAAAATCACTCTCTAACATCTTATATCTCATTCTTCTACCATTGAAAATAGTTGGCTACTTGTTATTGTTAATCTACTTGGTATTAGATATCTTTTGGGCAAGTTGTTTGTTGATTTCTTTGAGTAGAAGTTGCTTCTGTAGCATATATTTTGATTCCCCCCTTGTGGTGATTTATCATCACTAAAGCAAGGGGAGTATATATCTAAGGCGACACTCAGTATTTACTCCCATATTTTTCTCACATTTATGTATTGGTTTAGGATTTTTTCAACCTACAATCTATCTGATAACATGTAACATACTCTTGTGCAATCTATTCTTGATTTTATTAGAAAAATTGTTAGTGTGTCTTATGCTCTTCCTCATATTCAATGGGATATAGATGTGACTAATTGAGGTTCTTGAATGTGTTCCAATGAATCCCTCTTGAGTTTTGTAGTGGGAACATAACTTTCCCACAAAGTTAATGTGTGACCTTCTAACTTTAACCAAGAAAAATAATTTCTATGATCTTCACTAACTTAATGCACACTAAAATATACTCATTGTTTTTGTTGTTCGACAACACAAGTATTCGACCAAAGGATGAACACATTTAGTAACCACTCACACAACCAAATCAAAGATCAACGCACCGATGTTTTCATATGATAAAACCCCTACGGGGAAACATCCATGGCCCCAACCAATGTGGCCACTTGGAGCAATTTATTACTGCAAAAGAAAAATATTATAGAGAGATTTACAAGAGAGTTTCTCACAATCGATCATCAATCAATGACCCTCAATGCTCTTTAAATAGAGATCATGGACCAATCGGGTGTTAAGCCACAGATCAATATAGTTGTTAATATCAAGGAGAATATGATTTGTCACATCACTCCATATCGGAAACATATCATGACAGTCGGATCACTCTTTGTCGAGAACATATCCGGACCATCATATTTCCTAACTACAAATACATAATAATGCATACTAAAGAAACAAACTTTTACCTAACAAGGCAGTAGACCAAGTTGATCTTAACTAACTCCTAAGTGTCTAAATATCCCAACATCCCCCCTTAAGAACAATGTGGGATAGAATTGAAGGATTTACAAAGGTGACACAATGTGAGAAGGAAGGATGCATTAGAGCCTATGTATTTACAAAGGTGACACAATATGAGAAGGAAAGAGGCGTTAGAGCATATCCCCCCTTAATGACAACCTCTTGAACTCCTAACATAGATTGAAGTTTGGAAAACTTTGCTTCTGTAAGAGACTTTGTGAAATTGTCTACAACTTAATCTTCTTCAGGGAAAAATAGTACTTCAATAAGTCAATCATGAATTAGCTTTATGATGAAGTGCATGTGTAGCTCAATGTGTTTGTTGCATTGATGTTGAAATGGATCTTTGGCGATCTTGATGGCACTCTGATTATTGCACCAAACGCTGGTCGGATGTTGTTGTTGGAATCCAAACTCTGAAAGGATCTGTCGAAGCCACAAGGCTTCCTGACTTGCATTAAGTGTTACTCGGTACTCTGCTTCTACCGAAGAAAGAACAATAGAATTTTGCTTCTTACAGGCTCAAGTGGCAGGTCATGAACTTAGGCTAAAAACATAATATGCAGTAGACTTTCGATCATCAGGGTCATCGACCCAATCTGAATCAGTGAAACCAACCAATAAAGGAGCCCCCCCAAACTGTAATGTATCTCGAACTGAACTGTACCCCAGAAATATCAAAGTATCCTCTTAGTTTCTTTCTAATGGCTTTCACGGGGTGTTTGCATATACCAGGAAACAAGACCAACAACAAATAGAAGATCAGGATAGGTATGAATCAAGTATAAGAGGCTATCAACTAATTGGCGATACAAAGTGGCACCAACTTCAGAAGAAGTACAGGTGGTAACAAGTTTGACTCCAAACTGGAAGGAAGAAGGGGATGGTTTAGAATCTTTCATGTGAAAGCAACAGAGAAGGTCACAAGCATACTTAGACTCGGAAAGAAAAATTCCTTCCTTGGTTTTCAAAACTTGAAGTCAATGAAATAGTGCAAATAGCCTAAGTCAGTCATTTCAAATTTCTTCTTATGGATGGTATTCACATGGTTTAAAAGCTTAGGGTCACTACCAGTGAGGATAATATCATCAACATAAAGAGAAAGGATTATGAGATAGCTTCCTACTTTCTTGGTATAGACATTAGGATCAGAATGGCATCTAGAAAAGCCAGTGTCAAGAAGAAAGTTGTCCATTTTGGCATACCAAGCTCGGGGAGCTTGCTTAAGACCATAAAGAGATTTATTAAGGCGACAAACAAGGCTAGAGTCATTTTGGACATAGCTAGGAGGTTGTTCCATGTAGATTTCTTCTTGAAAATCTTGATGCGAGAAGGCGGATTTGACATCCATCTGATGGACCTCCCATTTATGTGAGGCTGCAAGGGCTAGAACAAGGTGGATGGAATTCAATTTAGCTACAGGGGAAAAGGTTTCATTATAGTCAATTCCTTCAACTTTGGGAAATGTAGCACACTCGACCCCCTAACTTTCTTAGGCTGGTGGGATGTTTAATTTTCCTCTTCCATCGGGATAAGTATTCGAGTTTATTCTCCTTGGTTTCGATTCATCTTTTTTTTAAGTGAGGACTTATCTTATCACAATATTTACTGTGTTAAATCTGACTCATTTGACCCCCAATTTACCAAGAAAATCCATCTATGGATTTTGTTTCAACAACTAGGGATCTATACACCCCCAATCAGACTGACATAATTACTCCTTTCCTTTAGATCAACTATCTGTAGCGATTCAGACCCATACTCATCGGAACAGATATTTATCAAGATTGACATCCATTCTTATGGGTTCTACTCCAATGGATCGCTCCTATGGATACAACAACTCTCAGACTTGAAAACCTATGGCTCTGATCACGTCGGCTCCCCAAACCACTCGATGGTTATCATCCATCTTTTCTATCATTCGATAAGTGAACCAGTGGGACCCGCGACATTCTACAATCAAGATTACCCTATGTCCACTCTCCAATCTATGGCTCACGTTTACTCTCAAACTCCATCACCATCAGAATGCATCAATTTTGATGCCATAAACCACTCCAACATACCCATTATGAGAGATCTAACGATCCATATTCACTGCCTCTCATGGTCGGGGTTAAATCAAGGTTTATGATTGTTCAATAGTCAAGGTTCCTAAACCCCACTTTTCATAACAGTTCACACAAGATCCAACGGCTGAAATCCTACGAGACACCTCCCAAAATATTGACGGTCCTCGGACCATCTCATCGTCAAACTCCCTTCTCATTCCCTCTCTCCAGGATGTTGATGGTCTTCCTCCCGGCAGACTTACACACAAAATCAATGGTTATGATTTTAGCTTCCAGTCCTCTGATAGATCAACAACTCGTGTTGACTCGGAGTCATCCTCATCAGAGTCCCTTTTCGACCTTACACTAAGTCACTCCGATGGCAGCACTATCCGACCAACAATTAGGATCATCTCACCACGTCGAATCAATGACTGTCATCCGTCCTCACTCAAAACAAAGGTTCTCTCTAGGTTAACAACCTGATTCAAGACTTATCCATTCATGGATCCTTCAAGCTTATTCCTTAAGGTTTTTACGAGACCTCTTGGACTCTCACCTTTTCTCCCAAACTAGCTAAGACAATTTCACCTCATAACTTGGATGAAGATTTTGTTGGAAATATTTCTATTTTTTACTCACTAGTTCAGTGGTAGTTAACTGGAGCTAGTTCTATTTTAGACTTTCCATTTTTAGACTATCACTATTATGCATGCATGCATTCCTAAAAAGAGCTCATCAATTGTTCGCTTTTCTTAATTGTGGAATGTTATGCCCTATATGAGTGTATATTGCTCATTCATTGAGTCATTCGATCATTTATCAACTCATTGGAGTAGTGTGAATATAGTTTCGCATTCTTCCATATTGAATCTCTCGTCCTTTTCTTGATAAGATTTGTTTGTACTTGCTTTATCTAGGTATCCTAGGCAAGTTTCTATGAAACATTGAGATGGTATCAGAGTCAAGCTACTTGGAGCAAACTAGAAAATCTAGAGAAGAGGGAAATATGAGTTTTTAAGAGTGTAATATGTGCATCTGAAAGTGTCGCAACCTCTCCATGTCGAAAGGTGTGATAGTGGCAGGAACACTCATAAAATTGGAAATTTATGGACAACGTCGCAGCCATTTTTTCACAGCTTTTGAAAGTGTCGCAGTCTAGCCTTACATAGGGGTGTGACACTATACTAAGTGTCGCACTATATCATTCATGCAGAGTGCGATAGTGTCTCAGGCTACCCATCAGGGCAGTGAGACACTCTTGAAAAAGTGTTTTTTCAGTGATTTCTCAGGCAAATTTTTCTGAGTTTTCAAAACCAATAAAGGGGATGGATACGACTCCAATTCCTTAGTCAAATTTGGTGATAATTCTTGCATCGTACAATTATTTTGAATGGAATCTAAAGGCTGAATTCCAACTCAAAAGGAAAGGATTGTACAATTTGACTATGGCGACATAAACATAACCTACATCAGCGATTGAGAAGACCAGATGGGTGAACCGTAAGGATGAGGCCACATGACTTCTTCTTGAATTAATTTCAACTGATTTATGGTTTCATGTTGTCACATGCAAGACTCCAAATGAGATCTGGATCACCTTGGAAGGTCTCTTTGGAAATCAGGATGAGATGAGAGGTCATATTCTTGAGGTATAGTTGAATACCTTAGATCCTAAAATATTTGATAATATACAGTATTTCTTTACCAAGTTTAAATCTTTGATATTGATCTTGGAATCTTTTGGTATTTATAAGTCTAAACAAAAGGACCAACTTATTCTAACAATCTTGGCTAAGTTAGGACCATATTATGTTGTCTATGTCTCGACTTTCCATTCTGGAAGATATCTCTTGGGATCAAAGTGGAAGATGCCTACCATGGAGCAGTTTGTTGATTTGCTCACACATGAGCAATCAAAACTCATTAAGATGGGTCTAATTAAGGAACCCAAAGCACATGCACTCACCATGCAATATGGGAAAGTGTCATCCAATCAAAAATCCAAACAGAAAGGAAAGGTGAAACAGAAAGAAAAGGAGGGATATTCCAAACCCTTCAAGGATTCTTCAGGTTCCAAAGACTTCAAATTCCAAAGAGAAGAAGAAGAAGAAGGGAAAACAATGCACTTATTGCAATAAACCAAATCATGAAGAATCCACATGCATGAAGAAGTAAATCGATCTTATGGCACAGGTACTTTAGCATAACAACCTTGGAAACTTCATTCCTGAAGGAGCCAAGAAGAAGAAGAAAGAAGATCATGCTCCTAAGAAAGGTAATCATCATCATCTTGTTGCAATTAATCCCTCATCTGATTCATGGATTATAGATTCTTTCACATCACATCATATGGAAACGAAAGAGGAAGTCTTTACTTATTTGAGTTCATTCTCAAGACCCCCTATTCTCATGGGGGATGATACTCCAATAGCAGTAGAAGGAGAGGGAAGAGAAGAACTCCCTAATGGCAGTTTTGAGAAAGTTTTACATTTTCCAAAGCTTTCTATAAATATACTCTCAGTTTATCACATCACTCAAACAGGTAAAAAGGTTGAATTTACATCAGATTCAATTTCTTTACTTGACATGCATGACAATTCCATAATTGCAATTGGTGAGGTAGATCACAAATCAAGGTTGTATAAATTCACTAAGTTTGTTTACGATGACTCCTCTTTACTACTAACACATGTTGATGATAGTAGTAGAGTATGGCATGAGATATTTGGTCATTTAAACTTTAGGTACATTCAGCGACTTGCCAAGCAAGGAATGGTCAAAGGCTTGGTAGAGATTCATTTTTCTAAAGGGGTTTGTGAAGGATGCATTCATGGAAAGCATCCTGAAGAGAAGTTTGAAGAGGGGAAGGCAAGGAGAGCCTCCCCTTCCTTGGAACTTGTTCACAGTGATCTCATGGGTCCATTTCCACATTCGTCCATCAACAAAGCAAGGTATGTCCTCACATGTATTGATGATTACTCACGCTATACTTGGGTTTATATTCTTAGGCAAAAGTATGAATTTTTTGAGCATCTCAAAGACTTCAAAGCTCTAGTAGAGACACAGACTAGGAAGAAGATCAAGATCCTTCATACAGACAATGGGGGGGAATATATCAACAGAGATGTTTAGAATCTTTGTCATGAGGCTGGTATCCAGTTGCAACATACAATTCCATACACTACACAGTAGAATAGAGTTGTTAAAAGGAAGAACAAATCTTTCAAGGAGATTACTAGTTGCATGCTACATCTGAGGTCTCTTCCTTCCAAGATTTAGGTTGAGGCACTTAACTGTATTTCTTACATATAGAACATGTATCATCATATATATGTTTAGGACATGACACATTTTGAGGCTTGGACAGGTGACAAACTAGATGTCACACACTTCTGCATATTTGGATCTCACGCATGGGCCCATATCCCTTTTGAAAATATGAAAGCATTAGATCCACAGAGCACACCTTACATCTTTGTGGGATATCTAGATGATGTGAAGGGGTACAAGTTTATTGATCCCTCTACAGATCGACTCATCATTGAACGCAGTGTTCAATTTGAGGAGAGTGTTGTAGGAAAATTCCCCTACAGATAGGTGAATATCCTCTTGGATTCTAGACCCCTACTACCAAGATAGAAAGATGCTAACATTGGACACTAACATTCCTTTAAATGTAGTTAAACTAGTCAATGAGAAAAGAGGAAGAAAGTATGATGTACATTTTTCTGAAGCTTGTCCTCGCTTAATCCAGACTGAACTTGATCTCCAATCTCCTTAATGATATATGCAATCCAATAGAAAGCAAAGACAACGCAGACTTCCTATTCTACCAAGATCAGTTTAAACTAAATTTATCAATAATAGACAAGTATATGCAACCATACACATACTTGAAGGAAATAGGCCAAGCATATATTAATGAGAACATTACAAGGAACTTACAATCTGTAGATGCAGTTGCAGTAGCCTCTCCAAGTCCTCCTTGTCCAACCCCTTGCTCGAAAGATCCACGATCAGAATGACAATAATTTTTGTTGATTATTCTCCCCCCCTTCACCATGATAATGTCTCTTTTTATAGGCTTTGAGAGGCTCAACCACCTTAGGTATATTTGGAATTAGTTGAGTATATGACTCCATTAGTTGTGGCATCTCCCTTAGATGTAGCCTAAAGCTTGGGTTCGATCCAAACTAACTCGGATCATCTCTAGCTATCTTTAGAGATAAGGGGGATTTCTTCCCATGATTCTCTCAACCAATCAGCGCTCCCTCAAAACTGGCAACAAATCGTTGCAACTCTTCCTGCTAGATGGACAGAGAGCGCTAGTGCTCCCTACATATGAGCAGGGGAGCGATGATCTTCAAAAAGTTCGTTAAGATGACCATTTCTCAAGGAAAAACATTTTGCTTAGTTTTTCAAATGATGTGGTTTCCCCTTCCAACATGTTCTAGAGGATGTATCAAGTGTTTTCATGGTGTCGTTCACAATGCGACATATGCAGAACGAAAATGTGACATTTATGACACTTGTGACAAAAGTGTGACACTTGCGATAATGAGAATGTGACATTGTCGAAGTGAGGAATTTTGACGTGTAACAGATTGCCCCCCAAAGTGTGAAGTCAAAAGAAGGAAGCTGATGACTGAAACGCTTTGTAGATTTTCGAAGCAAGGGTATGGAGTCAGAGAATCTGGTAGAAGCTGCAAACAACCATCAAACAAATGTTATCATGTGTTTCAAACCCAAGGCAGGCATACCTATGCTTGAAGAACAAAGAACTTAAGGTATGGCCACCAATAAATACACTATGGATCCATGATGATATTGACTAAGGGTATAGCCACCAAAGATACAATGTGGATCTATACCTCCATGACATGAACTGATCATAGCCATGAGAAATACACAGAGGAGATACGAGACAATAAAACATAGTCACAGGCCAATACAAAGTGGATCTATGTGACAGTATATCAATATGCTCAAATAATGTCCTTCACAGCCTGGGGAAAGCAGATAACATAGTGAATTATCAACCTAGGGTCTTCGTCTCAATCCTGACGTGGTATGAATCTAGCCATGTGAATAGATGTTTTGATGTCGAACATGGTATAAACCACTTGATTACCGGTCATTGAGGTAAACTGTTAACAAGTGTGAGGAAAATCACCATTGATGTCAATGACTCCCAAGTTACCCTAGTACAATCTAATGAATGTGAATAAATGATTTGAAGTCGAACATTCGTGGAATCATCCGATCAAAGGTCAATAACGTAAACCTACTGTCGGAGGCAAGGAGGCTTGCCATTGAGGCATGCAGGTCCCAAGGTACTAACTGATTTCTAAGTCTAATTCTCGGATGATGTGTTGAAGTCGACCGGAAAAAACTCATCGAAGGAGGGCCTTGATGTATCCCCCATCATCGACACGAAACTGACATAAGAAAGAGATGTAAGATGGTGAATCGAATGAGTATGGACTGACACAAGTATTGAAACTAGAAATTTGTCATGGTTGGCTCTCGAGGCGGATACTTCCCTTGAACACTGAGGCACGACATGACTTGGCATCATAAACATAACATGGACCAAAACATAATGCAGTGGACATTGTGACATTCGTCGGATGACCTAAAGGAGAAGAAAGACTCATAGGATTGGTTCAATGCAGAGGTTTAGCGGATTATCCAAGTGTTCAAAATGCAAGTGAAAACAAGTGCCATGTTCAAGGGCGACTGCAAGAGTTACTTGTAACAATTCTAAAAGATAACTTGACTTACTTCCTTCAATTTTTCCCCCATCCAGATAGACGAGTACCTCTTTTTATTTTTACGAGTTCGAAGAGGATAACACATGCTCGATATAACTCACCTTCGGTAAGTCTCTCTTCCTTTGTTTAACGAACTGGGAGAAATAAGGGTTCAGTGCCATATGGGCCCTTCAATGTGTGATTTTAGCGACTCCAAAGAAGGAAAACTCAGTGGTTTTTCATGTTTAGAGAGTCTGAAAAGAACTTAAAGGCGACTCCAGGGTTGTCCTTTTTCATAATTTTAGTCTCTGAAGTCCAAAAAATAGATAAACTGCTACTCGGGAGAGGCCCTTTCAAGACCTTTTAACAAGCATGAAAGGAAGCAAGATCACTCGACGATCTTTTCATATTTAGAGAGTCTGAAAAGAGCTTAAAGATGACTCCAGGGGGTTCCTTTTTACGAGCCTGGAAAAGTGATAAAAGTCTACTCGGTTACATTCTCATGTTTTTTCAAGCACAAGAAAGAACAAAGATTATGATCGTCAGTGTCACAAGGTTGTTGAAAAGATGTTGCTTAAAAACCTGTAAATATAGACAGTTATGGGCCCAAAGCATCAGTAACTCCTCGAAAAAGATTAAAAAACCCAAAAAAACTTTATATTAGTGAGAAATGGCAAAAAATCAAACCTGTCAAATAGTGAAATAGGTTAAGAATTTCATTTACCAATTGTTTTTTACCAAATTCTTCCATATTTTGAATTTTCCACCTTTGGGAGGCGATTTTCAAGCTATGAGTACGGGAGTTGCAATTGACCATTCTCAGTTCCGTCCAGACTAGGTTGGTCATCTTGCCTTTCCAATCATTTTTAATGTTTTAATTTTGTGTTTTAGCTTATATTTTGGGTGTTCTGGGCTCCTTGGGAAGTCTTAGGTGTCAAACCAGATCGACGCTTCTTCAAAGGGATGATGGGAGCGTCGATCGAGATATCAGCCCCTTGGTGCACATGCCTAGGGAACGCTAGCACTCTGTGGGCAGATTTAAGGGAGCGCTAGCGCAAAACTAATTTTTTTTTGTATTTTGGGCTAAAAAGACACAATTTTCTTCCATTAAAAGTTGACTAAAGATGTTTAAATGGTTGTATTTTTGGATTTCACTAGTCATTTAGCCATTATAGAGTGGAAAGAATGCGAACACGAGTTCGATGACATTGTCACTTTACAAATCCCTCAAGCAAGGGTAGCTTTGTGAAATTGCGTTCTACTCAAGTATTTTAAGCTCCAGAACATGAGGAAATAAGTACTATTACTTAAGTACTTGATCGGCTTATGGGATGATGTCGAACAAACATTTATCATTGGGCCACACATGCTCAAGATTGAGCTTGATGATGTTTACTTTCTGACGGGGCTCTTAAGGAGAGGGGCTCCTATCCTCTTGTCCAGACACCCGGCAACTCCTCAGCCAACTAAAGCATATGTTGTTGAGAACTGTATACCAAGATCGCAATTGGTAGGTGGCTGAATCGTTATCAAAGATGTAAGGGACTTGTCACTTCGGTCGATTCTATTCTCCATCACCAAATTGGTGGGTAGTACTAGCACTCATCTAGCTTCGAAATCACAGATGTCATATGCTTTACAATGTGTAGAGCCCAGGTTGTTTAACTGGAGCACAGGGTTCCTTCGAAATGTTAAGGAACAGATATCGAAGTGTAGGACAGGTAGAGAAAAGTAGTTTGGATATGGCTCTTTTCTAGTTTCATTCTTCTTGGAGCGAGTTCCTCAAATGCAGCCACAGGTTGCGTTGATAGCGCATCCTGCGACTGAGCCACAAATGGAGAGATGGACCATTCTATCTTCGAGATTGGGGAATGAGCCCTCAAAATTTAGATTTATAGTTGATTTCTTCGCTTGGTGGAGGAGACAACTAGTTGTTATCGAGGATTTTCCTTATGTTGGAGTGGACTTTCGGGGTAGTGCAGACTTGGTGCTCCCTGAGGGTATTCAGTGGGATGCGTCAGGTACGAAACTAAACCTTGTCACATATTTTTGTTTTTGTATTTTATATTGTTTTTTTGATGTGTACAATGAGGGATCTAAAGATATTTTTGTTTCATCACGTAGATAGAGGCGCATCACATCCGACAGAGATGTCAGCACTGGGGTGGCGTGGAGACGCACAGGTAGCAGTAGAGAATGAGGTTGTGGTGGGAGGACTTCGAGAGGTTGAGAGGAACCTCTGAGGTTTGACCATGAGTGTCCCACCTCTCAAGAGGCGAGATGTGCCTCTCCATTTGCAGAGACATAGTTGGAGTTCCTGAGAGTCTTAACCACTTACTTCGTCAAGTGGCTCATGTAGTAGTGTGCTTCACAGATCACAACATGATACAGGAGGATGACTAGGTTCCTCGATAGATTTTGTAGTATTTTATGCATGTATAAAGAGGAAGAAGAAATGAGAAGTTAACACAGCCATATAAACATGTATAGAACTGAAATGAAGCATAAAACAACAGCAAACCATAACACCAATGTGATAACGGAGTTCCGCAATCCTGCCTACGTCTTTGGGCCTTTGTCTCAGTGGGCGAGGCTTTCTTATTTCTATTCAAAGCTCAATAATTACATCACAGCAGAGCCAAAAGGTTACAAAACTGATATGGTCTTGTTCTCCTAGATATTAAGAACCCAACGGAAGAAACGACACTCAAAATGGATGACCGGAGCTCCCAGAAATGGCCCGCAAAGGTGCGCTCCTCCTGCACAAAAATGGCTTTGGCTTGCATTCCTTCAGCATAAACCTGCTCTGAATCTCCCTCCTAGCCTCAAGAAGTCCTGGTTTATATAGATCTGGAGTTGGTAACCATCTCCCAACCTCCTCCCCAGATCTGGCCTCTTTTTGGGATCAAATCCCCCTCCAAATGGCCAAACAATCCTCAAAAACGCCCAATCTGGGCCAAACTATAAGCAAAAACACCCACCTATGTTTAAAAAATCCAAATTAGCCTAAGGGGTTTGGGCGCGCGCGCAATCATAGGGTCACATGGTATCTAGGTGGCTAAGCTCCAACCCAAAGGGTTGCGCACTGGCCCCTAGCCCGAATATACTAGTCTCATGGCACAATGGTATAGGATTGCGCCCTTAGGGTGCGCCTAACCCAAGGTTCTAGCTCCCATATAAAAAGGCGGGCAAGAGCTTATGTTTATGCCCCCTCTATTGGCGCCTTTTGTTGATCGAACATGGCCATGCGCCGTGGCATGGAGCATTGGTTATATGCAACAAAAGAAACCACGGGCTGGGGCTTAGCCCCAGCCCCCTTCCGCCCCCCATACATATTACATGCACTTTATTTAAAATAAAGTGGGTTTTAAAAACACAAGTTCTAATGTGGTGTTTTGGCTAATGGACCTTTCCCAAGGCATGCACTCGAACAACAGGTCATGGGTTCGAATCCCATGATCTCCAAAACTTTTAACCTACCATCCAATGATAGGATGCCACGTGGCATCTCTTCATTTGCCCAAAAAGTGCCACTTGTCAACATCTGAGTGGATCTGTCATATGCCCAGTCAAACTGTTGTTGTGCTGTCATGTGTCTCAATGCTACATCAGCATGATGACATCATGTTGACGTCAGCATTGACTTTTTGCCTATTGACATGTGGACTTTTTTTACATGTTTGGGAAAACGAACAGAATGCGATATCAGGAGCATACGATGTCTGTTTGAGCTCGTTCAAGTTGTGTTGTGTTCATATCGATGAGGCCTATGCACGTGTCCATTTTGAATTCATTCTAAGAACTTTGATTTTTAGGCCTTTCTGAGCCCTATCAGGCTACTGGATCTGATTATGGATCACACCTCCCCAGTAAAGGAGCTTTTGGTCCCCAAATGGTTACTGACCAGTCAACAAGCTCGGGATAGGCCACCCAGCTTGTCCTCTATCTCTGAACTCTGTCATGTGCACCTGTCTCATCAAGATCAACTGTAACACAATCATGACAACTGACAGCATATTGTTAGCCATTTGAACCTTGCCACATTTTACTGAAGCCACTATCATCCATGTAGACAACATTACTAATGATAGCATCAAAAACATGACTGCAAATGAGCTGATATACTTGTAATACTTGCAGGACATGAGCTTGTCTTGAAGCAAACTATGATTGATTTTCCATTCAATAATCATTTCCTGTTCTTGCTTAAGATCGATTACTTTATTTGAAACAATTATTGGTTTGTTTNTGTAGAAGATTGCCTTACGATCATATAAGTATGGACTACCTAAGACCATTCCACATTCACTTAATGGCACTACATCACATGTTACCTCATCCACATACTTAGATGAAATAGCAAATTTGATTGTGCACTACTTTGTTATGTGCATTTGATGATGGTTGCTTATCCATTTAAGTGTGTAAGGCTTATGATGTACTTGTGTTTTTAACCCCCATTGCTTAACCAATTCTTTTGAAATTAGATTAGATTGAGATCCACTGTCGATTAATTGTTACCTATCATACCAACCAATGAGATCTTTGATTCATCACCTAAATTTGATCCCAAGTCTGTGGGTCTTGTTGTCACTGCCACTGTTTGCCTCCCTTTCTTTTCCTTGAACCACTTTGGCCTCTTCTCGGGATGCAATTGCCAACAATGGTCCTCATCATTCCCCTCTTTCTTGCAATGCTTGCAAGAGGGCTTCTCTTCCTATTGGTCAGTTTGCACAAGGCTTGGTTTTGTCATTTATGTCAAACTTAAATCCATAAGACCGACAGAAGAAGTTGCACAGTGGTTAGCTGAGAGTTCCTTCGAAACTTGGGAATTCAGAAAGGAAGGAGCGTGTAGTAGAAGAGAACAGATCTCGGGCATTAGATCCGAGAGCGGGGCCCGACCGTCGTCAGATCCAAGAGAACCTGCATGTTCTTTAAAGTGCAAGGTGAAGCGGGCTTATAAAATCTCGAAAGCAGGAGGACCATCCATCTTCGGGCAGGACACGTGCTCACAGATCATCTTTTCACTGACTGGAAAGTCAAAGAAAGGAGGTGCTCCAACCTCTGATATCGCGATACGCGAAATCGCGAAACGCAAAGTTCCGATGAGATCAAGACCGTCTGATCATGAAAGGTCGTGGGCCATCGACCGGAGAAAAGTGGATATCAGGGATCGCGACTTGAAGTGTCGAAACACTTCATCACAGGAACGCCAAAATGCCGAAATGCGAAATGCCAAAATGCGGAACGCCGAAATGCCAAAATGCGAAATGTCGAAATGTCGAAATGCGAAATGCATTTTTGGCGTAGGCAGTGGTTATCACCGATGGTCATGTGAGAGGGAAGAGCTAGCACAAAGCTACGCTCCATTTTGGGAATCGAAACTTGGAGTGTCAAGACCCTTCGACACAGGATTGCCGAAATGCGAAATGCGAAATGCGAAATGCATTTCAATTAGCCTATGGTCACAGCCAAGGGGCATATGGTTTAGCACAAGTGTCTTGCCAAAGCGCTCAAGGGTTATTCTATGCTGAAAAGTCAAAACAAACGTATGTTCATCGAACGGTGCTAATTAAATATTTAAATTGATCGTGTGGATATTGTTCTTCTTGATGCCTTGGCCAATGATGATCATTGTAAGGTAGTTATTCAGTTATTGTAACTGAATCTTCGAAGCCTGAGGATTCTAGTGTACACTCTGAATGTACAGGGTAAATACAAGTGAAATTGTGTGTGATAGTCAGGGAATAATGGTAGAGTTGAATCTCTGGAAAAAAAAACACAAAGGAGAAAATGAAAATTCATCTCCGTAAATTAAGATGAACTGAAATAAAATTATACAGGGACAGTGAGAAGAAATGATGAAGATAGAGCAAAGATTAAGGAGATAAGACATATGCACAGATTGAAAAATCTAAGTGGTTTGGTCAAGAATGGATTATGATATGAATATATAAACAGAGAGGATTTGAATGCTTAATCTTTGACAGAGAAGGTAAAGAGTTGGTTTGGAGGTTCTTAGTGATAGAGAAGGATTCCAGGGTGGTAGGGAGAAGCAAGGGGAGACTGTAAAAGTCTCCTATACAAGTTGGTGCTTGTAAATTTGGGAGTTGTAGCTTCCATTCAGTAGGTGTTGAAGAAACAGAGGTAGC
>JASDQU010819955.1:3446-35110 GCA_032191745.1 Picea mariana
TGTATAAGGTTGGTGTTGACCAGGGTACACAGGATTTGAGGTGTTTTGAGAAACATGTGTGAGCGGAGGATAACTGGATGGGTTTTGAGGATTATAAGCCAGATTTGGCGATTGTCCATAAGGAGGATATAGATGGGTCCCTTGAGGGGGAAGACGTTGTTGTGGAGCTTGAGGATTGTGTCCCCACGAGAATTGTGGATTTCCTGGAAAAGGGATATTCCATGGATTGGGTGTGGAAGACACATTTTGTCCATACGGTTTATGGTAGGCTCCGGATTGAGGCTGCCCCCCAGCAGGAGGGTGCCCTCCAAATGGAAGTTGTCCTCCAGTGGGAGGATGCCCCCCAGCTTGAGGTGGAGTTCCCAGAATTTGGGGACCAGATGTAGACGACTGACAGGTGCTGCTTAATGGATTAAAGCCACCAAGACCAGTTCCTCCATGTTGTTGTATAGGTATAGAACTTCCAAGCATAACTTGGGTAGTAGTGATAGTAGAGAAATTTAGTGCTCTATACCCAAAAGAGAGTCATGATGAAGGTCTAGGTGTTATTGGTGTGCCAATTACAGCTTGGCTAACCACTGCATTACCGATGGGAATAGTCGGCACGTGAGGGACCATTGTAGAATGGGTCATCTGGAGAGAAAAAGTGGACCTTGGGCCAATAGACTATGTGTTTGGACCAACAAACGGTGTGGCTGAAAAAATGGTAGTACCGGTAAAATGGTTTAAAGGTACGGTGTAGGTGATAGGCGCATCGGCACCTATTCCTGTTCCATAAAGATCCTGCACCATGCGCGGTGGACTTTGAACACTGTCTGTGGTCCAAAAGGGGTCATCAACTAAAGGGTTTGAATGAGGCCCAGTCGAAATGTCAGAAGGACTGACGACGACAAATTCGCCAGCTGAATTCAGTTGGAGAACATGTCTCTCATATCCCTCCAGAATGTGAAAACCCTCCGGAGACTCTGAAACAATTCGAAAATTCTCTAAAGAGGTGGGAACTTCTTCTTGGGAGGTTATAGTGTCGTGAAGCTCACTCTGTTGAGGAGATTCCTTCATAGAATGAGGGGGTAAAGGGGTATTCTCCTCCATATTTTGTAGAGGAAGTCCCTGTAGCCTCCGCGAATGGCATGGGGGGTCAATGTTGGCAAAAAAGAGTCGGAGAAAAAAATCTATGGCCAACTACCGAAAAGAAGCAGCATACGCTAATAGAATCTAGGAATCACAACCAAGAAAACAGGGCCTTCTCTCAATGATCGTACTAGTTGGTGATGAAAGCCAATGTCGCATGATCAAGTCAAGAAGGGGCAAGGATATGGTGGAACAGTTACAATGGCGACCTGCTTAACGGACTTACGCCTTGGTGTAACCTTCCATGCAGTAATTGTGGATTTATCCTCCAAGGAGCCCGAGTGAGTTTGACCAATGTCTGTTCTAGGTACAGTGAGACTTCCCTTCACTGTCACCTTATGTAAGACCTTAAATATTATGGCCACTAAGGTTACCAATTCGCAGTCATCCCCTGGGCGGGTACAGTCGACAGTCCAGTCCGAACGTATGGGCAGGGTATCTAGCCCGAAATCAGCTTGAAAGGCTTCCACTCAACATTGTGGGTATACCTTTAAGCGATCCCCATAATATGATCTGACCACTACAATCAGTCAAACCATGGAGGAATAATCTCCATAGCTTTCCTGAGTGTGACCTCGTGCATAACCCCTGTGTGAGAGGGGGATCCCAGGCAGACTTATACGATAATTGGATTTGACTCTCCCTAGCTCAGGATGCTAATGTTTGTTTTGGAAACTTTGGAGAGTTATGCTCATAGCCTAATCCAAAGAACTATTCTTAGTCTACCGTTGGTGGAGGATCGTAGAAAAGAAAATGTTCTAGATAGTTTTTAATTAGCATTCATTTTATAGCTGTTCTTTACTCAAAAGGGGTGCATGGAAGTGAAACAGATGGAATGATGAATTAATCCCCAAAAATGCATCAAAGATGATAAGCAGTCATTTCTTTTCGATGAAATTCTATTTAAGGGAGAGGGAGAGAGTTCTTTTCACTAACAAGAACTAATAAGGAATGTCCTCAAACAAATTTTCTCACTCAAATCCAATGTGGTGCTAAAACTTTTGGAAATGTCTTCTAATATGCAAATCAATCATGAAAATGTCTCTTTATTGTTTGTGTGCGAATAATGATTAATTCAAAACAACACTTCTCCTGCTAATTAACCTTTTGGATCAAGGAAACTCAGACAAGCATAAGCAGGTTGCATACAAACAATACACCCTCTTGTTGCGACCAAAAACAAGAAGCAAAAGAAAAGAAAACAAAGAAAACCAAGAAATTCACACAAAAGAGAGATTGAAGAACAATGACCTTAACAAAAGCCAAACAAAGAGATTCGTAGACTCCTGATGTCCTTCACCAGAGTTTCTCGCTTAGTCAAAAAGGAGAAAACAACAGTGCATTGGTTTCAAACTCCCAACAATAGAAAAACTCAAAAATAATGAATAAGGCTACAAAATCTTAACAGTAAGATATTTGTTCCTCAGAAAGAAGGATGTCAAAGTTGAGTGGGAAGAATCATTGACTCACAAAGAGGCTCAACAAGTGAAACACAGAGACTAGACCCTGAAAAAAGCAATTCTGGAAAGGTTTTTTTCCAAAAGAGGGTTGGCACTCTGTTGTAAAGGGAAACAAGCATTATAGCACTCTTTCTAACATACCCAGGGAGTGTTGGCGCCCTGTCAACACAGCCACAGGGGAGCTAGTCTTAAAAAGCTCATGAAAATGTCTAAAAATCCAAAATTTCAGTCGGATTTTGGCAATCAAGCAAAGTGTGATGGGGTAAGGAGTCAATCAGCATATGAAATTAATCAAAAAGGGGTGAACCAGGTCTGAAAGCAATCAAAGGGTAAGACAAGGTCTATGAGGAGAAATCAAAACCAAAAAGTTTCAATTCAAGACTCCCCAGTGGAGTCGCCAGTTTATGTTGAAGGAAAATCTCTCTATGGACAGGTAGATCTCGTCTTGACAGCTATACTCTTAACTCTTAAGACAAAAGATGATTAACGTGGACACTGAATTCATTTCAGATATATACAAACTAATGGATGAGGAGGAAGGAGAAAATAAGTACCTTTTATCAACGTTTGTCCTTGCACGCTCCGAGTTGAGCTCCAATCTTTCACTCCTCGATGAGCCCTGTAGACAAACAGTAGTACAACCACTTCCTACTCTATTGATATTAGCTCGAAATAGATCTATCTATCATAGACAAGTTTATGCGAAATTAAACAAAAACTAGAAAGAAACAGGCCAAGCGTGTCATATTAATGAGAACAATGACATAAGTAGCTTACAACCGTAGATGTGAATGCGACAGCTTCGTCAAGTCCCCTTTGTCTAAACCTTGCTCAAAAGATCCATGATCCGGATGACAGCAACTTTACTGATTACTTTCCTCCAGTTCACTGTATGTTTCCTATGAGATCATAGGTTTCATGCTTCCAATTCTTTCCCCCTCTCACCATGATAAAGCTTGCTTATATAGGTTTAGAGGGGCCTAACCTCTTGAGGTATCTTTAGGGTAAGTTGAGGAATTCCCTCCTTATATCAAGGATCTTCTCCTAAGATCGTGGTTGAACCAGGAATTCGAATGCAACTGCCTTCCAAACTCGAAATATCTTCCCCTTATTCTCCTCAATAGATCAACTGTTGCCCAGATTAGACAACGCTCCTTCAAAAGGGGCATTAGGGCACTATAGCGCTCCCTAGTAGGGTCAAGGGGGGTGCCAGCACTCTATAATTCTATAGTGCTCCCTCAGAAGGGCAGTTTGGTGCTGTAATGCTCCCTAGCACCTTATATGGGAGTGCCAGTGCTCCTAAGGGTGATGTAGGGGAGCGCTCTCTCGCAAAACCTTAAATTAAGTGCTCTTTTCAAGTGGCAAGAGGTTCTTATCTCCAGTTAGGCATTCCTCTTTTTTTAAATCAAGTGTTTGAGGTATTTTAAGTGTCTCCTTAGTGTCATTATCATGGAAGTATGATTTGCTTGATACTTGTGACACTTATGAGCAACATGCGACACTTGCGAGCAACATGCGACACTTTCCAAAGCAAGTAATGTTGATGTGTAACACCTGTGTGTTGGCTATTTTAAGTATAGTATCAAAAAGGTTTAAGGTGATATGGGTTTGGTCTGATAAACCAGGTTCGATATTAGGCTGTCTTACAATGGGTACAGTCATAGAGGAATAGTAAACTAAAAATGAGTTTCAAAATTTTTATGTTGGATCAATTTGATCTTATAAAAGAGAATGTAGAATTCAATATTAAGGACAAAATGCAAACCAAAGGCCTTTTTCTGTAACTGGGTTATATTTTAAATAAATGGTGCGAAATGTGAGAAAAACATTAAGCTGTCTATAACGTAAGGCTCCTATCAAGGGAGAATCTCACCTCGTAAATAGAAGAAGAAAATAAGATAAGAAGGAATCTGACGAAGCATAAAATATGACAATCTAAAAGGTTCACAGGTCTTATACCTGCTAGTAGCCGATACAAAGGAAAAACTGTAAACAATATAGATGGATAAAAATTGATCACCACAGTAGAAGTTTTACTAAATTGCAATGCAACATTCATCAAACATATATAAGCAAAATAAAATTGGGTATGAAATCATAGAGAAAACAAACTCATAACACAGTCTTGACGGAATCAAGAGTCTCCAGATTGCTTTGTATTAATTCTCAAAAGGAGATAGTCTCTATTAAAATTGACCAAAAAGGTCCAACCTCTTTTCTTTCTTTAAAGTGTATATTTATACAAATTTCTATATGCTGGAATCTCAATCATTCCAGAGGTTTTTGGTTACAAAAAAATGAGATTAAACATTTCGATTCTTTGTCTTTGCCCTTATTTGGTACCGGAAACCTGCCTCTTCACAATCTTTCACCAATTGTGGCAACTTTCCTTCCACCTGTTGGTCTTTGGCGCTGATAGAACATAATTGTACACTTGGTTTAATTAGCCATTTATCTATTTGGACTATGTTCGTCTGGGTTATTTATGATATTTCGGCTAACTCTCTTTCTTTATTTTCCTTGATATTTAGCAGATACTTGGTTGTATTGATCTGGCCCAGTATCTTAGTGTTGCTTTCACCATCAGAACCTAACCAACTACCATCTAGAAAACTGAAAGTTTCTTCACAAGATTTTCTTACGTCTTTAGCTCATTGTATTCCTTCAGATATATTATGCTCCCATTCTTTCAGTAAGATGTTACCTCGAGTTTTCTCTGGGATGGAAAACCTAGAACTACTGCCTATTTCCCTTTTAGTCATCACTATAATAGCCTCTTGGAAAGCAACCCGAGCCGCCCCAGCTTCTTTTTCTCTGAGAGAGAGGTTTTCCAATACTCGATCAATGATTTGTTAGTTGTTTTGAATCATTTCCACCTTAGCAAGTAGACCTTGCTGAGCCGTCGACACTCTTTTTCTGATTTCTATAGCTTGGGATTGAAATATCCCGATGTCGATTACCTAGCTTTTAGTGAAGTCTAATTTGGCCTGTAGCTGGTCTATCAATTTTCCTTGCTGGCCTATTTGTATCTGACTGGTCTGAGCCATCAGTTGTGTCTATTCGAGATCGGCTTTCAGCCGCTCGATTTCCTTTTGATCAACTACTCGAGCTTGCTCCATACCTGTATTTGCTTGATCTTTGGCAACGACCTCTGTTGTAGCTAGTTTAGCCTCTAATGTTTTGATCAAACGATTTTTTTGCTTAAGTTGATCCTTTAGGGTATCAAATGAATATTGGTTTGCCATAGCGAAAGCCCCCAATGTTCCTGCTATTTGAGTTGCAAATTCCTCTTTTTTCATAGCTCTCCCATCAATTAAAATTTTAAATTTCTTGGATACTATGCCTTCCTCTTGGTAAAGTTCTTGTTTTATGACATCCTTTCTTTTCTTATCAAAAAATAATTCATTTGGAGGTAGCGCTTCCATTGTTATGGGCATTAATTCTTCACTGAAAACCCAACCTGCGTCCAGGATCCCCTTTGTGGATTGTAGGGGGGTAACAGAAATGATGGCATTGCCGATCTTCTTAGATGATTTCCATGGAGTAACAACCGAGGTTGGATTGCTTGGAGGGTTGGAAGTCTTGGCTTCCTATTTCGGGCCTTAGTTTTCTCTTTCCTGTCAAGGTGTTCTTCTTGGTCAGGTGCTGAATCTTTGGAGCCCTCAGCTTCCATTTGCTTCACCTCTACGGTCGTTGGGTTCTCACCTTGTAATACTGGGGGAAGGTAGCTCCACCGATGTTCTTGGAATTTGAAAACATCGGCCCTCTCTTCAGGTGACAGGGCTTTTATTTGAGCCAAAACTTCGGCATAAGATCTCACGCCTCGGAAAATATCATCATGAGGCAAATTCTCATGCTCAAATCTTTTCAGGCCACAACTAGCCAAGTGATTACTCATGACCCTGTGTGGGTCGTGTTTCTTGAATTTAATGTGGACCAATTTAATATCTTCCAAGGTTGTTGCCTTGGCCTTTGCATGCCCAAAATCTAATAAAGAATAGGTATTTAAATGAATGGGGAAAGGTGGCCATACCTTCTTCAAAAATCCTTTAAGTTATTTGTTTATGCCACCGATCACGTTTTTCCTGGTGATCTCGTGACAAGCCAGCCTATCGGGTATAAATAATGGTAGAGCATGCAGAGGAACAAAGGTGCGGAAAACCCTGATGTATGAAAATTCTTCCTCCACGTACTAGTCGACCACACTGCTCAAATTGGTCGTGATGCTATCTGAGATCCTGGGTGGTGGATTACTGAAGATGGTGACATGCATTGGTACCATTACCCAATTGAAAATTTTATATATGAAATCTGTGGCCTTATCCTCCTAAAGATTTGAATGGTAGACATGGATAGGCTCAGCATCAGATGGAGCCCAGCTCCATCTCATTAAGGGAAAATGCGTCATGAAACACATGGCATCCATGATGTATGCAGACATAAAAATTGAAGTGGCCTTCCTGCTCGCCCTCTACTGTTATAACCCTAAATTGCACCACACATGCTTACCTGGAATCATGCCAACTCATATCCCTTCATTGCCAAAACATCTACTGAACAACTCTTTGGAAATCTTCTTGTGTCAAGGCCCACGCGCCCTAACCCATTACTACACGCGTGTGCACGCTGGCTGGCTCACTACAGCCCACGTGTACCTAACAAAGCACGAAAAGAGGAAAGTTTCCAACGGAACAAAAAGCTATGGGTCAGTTAACTGAAACTCCCAGCCATGCATGGCTGAGGGTTCGTCCAAAACCCTAGCTCCTTCTAGCCTATAAAAGAAGGGGTAGGGGTACCATTTGGAGGAGGAAAAAAATATAGCGAAGAAACTCTGCCCATTTACGTAATCCATTGTCCCAACCCTTTATCCTTTCCTCATGCCAAAGGAGATTTAATGCAAAGAAGTTGGAGGACAGAAAAAGAGGATCCCAGGATCAGGTTCAAGGAGCGGTGGCCAGTCTTAGCTTTGATTGTAAGTTTATTCATTTTCATCAATAAAAAGAATACTTTTCCCGTCGCAATGTATGAATTGTCTATGATTTGATGAATTTATGCTTGATTTCTAACCCTTGAGTAGAGAAGTAGCATGCATGCATAATTGTTATTTGTCTTGATTGCAGGTTATCTGTGGAAGGAGCAACACAAGCAAGTGGTCAAAGTGCAATGGAGAATCTACATCGAACGTCGGTAAAAAGGTTAGTGGTTCTCTTCATGCATTTACTGTGAAAGAGGGGTTTTAATCTTGGGTTGTAGGTTAAAAAGTAATTTATTTTCGGTCAAAATCTGCATGCAAGTCTGACCCTAGTTTGCTAGTCTGTAGGGTATTTTTCCCAACAACACAGTTGGTGACCATACTGGGGAAGATACTCTTTAGGGTTTTTGGATTTAGTTGAGTTTTTTGGGTAGTTTAAAAGATTAGATTTTCTGTTTCTTTGTTTGTCTTTTTTTAAGGTCTGAGCTAGCAGGGAGCCTGGTTCCTTATACCAGTTTTCCTTGACTGTTGCTTGACGGTAATTGTCGGGACACACAGAGGTACACATGGCCTGCAGAAGGCCTTCACGTGTGTGCCCGCGCCCTATCCTCTTACATCCCGTGTGTGAACGCTAGCTGTAGGGATAACAATAGCGTGTAGGAGTCTAGAGAAGTTTAGAGGCAGTCCACCTCTTCCCTATCAGAATTATACATTCTCAGGGGGTTTTCTGGAATCCTGTCAGTGTCTTGCTGGTTTCATAGTCTTGTATCAGATTGTTTTTTTTGCCTTATTATTCCTTGCATTATTTTTTCTTTTCTGTTAGAAAAAGCATCCAATCCTTCAAGGGACCTTGGTTGTCAATACCAGAGGCCTCTTCCTGGTCTGGACTGCCTATTTTTATTTTTGTCTTAGTTATACATACACATGGCCTGTACAAGGTCAGACCGCATGTACACACGTCCTGTTTTAGCTCAGCATGCATTCACATGCGTGTTGTTTTAGTGACAGTAGCATGCTTGACAGGCTACTTTTTGTTTAGGGTGGGACAATTATCCCCTCCTTTGATGAGAAGTATTCCTCTCAGGTTTTTGAGTCTAGGGTTGAACAGTCAGTAGGTTAGGTCATCTTACCCTTAGCCTTCTTTTTCTCAATTCATAGTTGAACAAAAAATATAAAAAAAAAATAAAAATATTTTTTCTTTATGGTTTTTAGGCAAGTGTAAGAGTCTTTTTTTTCTTTATTTCCATTGTGTTCCTTTACTCTGATTCTTTGAGATCTGTGCTTTAATCGAGAATTTGTATTTCTTGGTTTTGTGCTTGTCGGTATTTTCCCTTTGTTGCTTTATTAGCACTTAAATAAAAAAAAAACTCTTTTCATTTTCTTCTTTGTTTAAAGAGTGTGTTGCTGCATCATTAGCTAGGGAGAAGTCTTTTGGTTCATAAGTTTTTGCAATGCATTTAGAGAATATGTAGCTCATAGTCGAGCGAAATTCCTTTATGTTTGCTGCATAAAATCTTAGAAAAATTGAAAAGAAAAAGAAATCTTTCTTTGTGAAAAGTTGTTGAAAATTTTGCATTGAGTAAAAGTCTTTTTTTTCCAGTTTTTTTTTTCATTCATGTTTGATTTCGTCTTTATACACCATTAGTTTCACCTCCATACCCTTTGACATAAGAAAAATCCTTAAAAGCAACGATAATTTAAAATCTATTAAACTTTTTGTTTGTAGGGTTCACAAACTAGTTCGGGACTAGGGCCTTGGATTAGGTTGGAGAGGAAACTCTCCAAGGCCATTCAAAACCAAACATTAGAGTCTGTGATAGGGAGTGTAGAAGCCTAGTTTTGTGGAAGTTATCTGGGACCCCCCTCTAACACAAGGGATAAACATGAGGTCACGTGTGGAAAGGGAGCGGAGATAACCCCTCCAAAGCCGGACCAATCGTAGTGGAGAACACATATCGAGGGCTTGTTTTGGGATTCCGTTATTTGCATTTGCCATGGGGCTTCATGGGTCTCAAATATGTTCAAGGTCCTCAGTTGTCTTTCACACCATTTTCTCTCGATACCCTTGACAGGTTTCGGGCTTGATACCCTACTCATTGTGGTCTACCCGACTTTCGACTGTACCCGCCTGGTGACTATTCGCGTGCTGGCAACCTAGTTGCCAATATTGTTTAGGGACATACACGGGTGACTGTGGGGGTATAAAGAGGTACCTAGGATAGACATCAGGCCATGATTTATAGAGTATACCCAGAGGGTGCTTCCGTGTTCGAGTTGCACTTGCACCGGTAAGTTGCTCTAGTGTTGGTTGTTGTAACTGTTCTTCCAACTAGTTTAGTGATTGCTTGTCTTATCTCTTAGGGGATTCTTTTAGTGTGTGTTACTTTTTGAACGTGTAGAATACCTTAGCATGTCATGGATATTCTCACACAGTGGAGGATCCCTAGCTCCGCCGGTCACGAAGGCTTCTGGGCCTGCCGCCGGTTATACTAGAGCCACCCCCGCCACCATTGAGGCGGAAGCTAGACCAACAAAGGTCTTTCGAAGAGACCGAGTTACAAAAATTTGTGCCTGAAAAACTCCCGAAGGAGTCAACCACCAATCTTGGCTCGGTTGAAACCCCAACCACTGATACCTGGCCACCGGTTATTGTACCAATCCAATTTTACGAAATCCTATCAGTGCCTCACACAGCTATGAAAACAAACGTTGTTACTTCTTCTGGGAATTCTTCCATTTCCACCATAGTTGCTACCATAGAAGAAGCATCTCCTAACTTACCGTCATCGGTCTAAGCCACCATGGTCTCGGCCGCAACTACGTTGCACAGTGGACCGAACCCGTCTATGGCACCAAAAGTTGTTGGGAAAAATACCCTACGGACTAGCAAACTAGGGTCAGTCTTGCATGCAGATTTTGACTGAAAATAAATTACTTTTTAACCTACAACCCAAGATTAAAACCCCTCTTTCACAGTAAATGTATGAAGAGAACCACTAACCTTTTTACCAACGTTCGATGTAGATCCTCCATTGCGCTTTGACCACTTGCTTTCATTGCTCCTTCCACAGATAACCTGCAATAAAGACAAATAACAACTATGCATGCATGCTACTTCTCTACTCAAGGGTTAGAAATCAAGCATAAATTCATCAAGTCATAGACAATTCATACATTGGGATGGGAAAAGTATTATTTTTATTGATGAAAATGAATCAAATTACAATCAAAGATGAGACCGGCCACCGCTCCTTGAACCTGATCCTGGGCTCCTCTTCTTCTGTCCTCCAACTGCTTTGCGTTAAATCTCCTTTGGCATGAGGAAATGCTAAAGGGTTGGGACAATGGATTATGTAAATGGGTAGAGTTTCTTCGCTATATTTTTCCCTCTTTCAAATGGTACCCCTACCCCTTCTTTTATAGGCTAGAAGGAGCTAGGGTTTTGGACGAACCCTCGGCCATGCATGGCCGGGAGTTTCAGTTAACTAACCCATATCTTTTTGTTCCTTCAACAACTTTCCTCTTTTCGTGCTTTGTTAGGTACACACAGGCTGTAGTGAGGCAGCCAGCATGCACACGCGTGCAGTAATGGGTTAGGGCGCGTGGGCCTTAACACAAGAGGATTTCCAAAGAGTTGTTCAGCAGATGTTTTGGCAATGAAGGGATATGAGTTGGCCTGATGGCAGGTAAGCATGTGTGGTGCAATTTAGGGTTATAACATCTACGTCCGATATTCTGTAATCTACATGGTTAGACTATCTGACAATAGTTTGTCCCAGTTGAAGGAACAACCTTCCGCGACTGTATGCATCAGAGACACCCATGGGAGGACAAAATGTGTGGTGTCTTCCCTCCCATACAATCTATAGGTCTTCATTGCTATATATTTGAACTGTGGTTCCAAAGAAGATATGGAATAAACTCCATTACTATCTTCCCTGAACTTCGCGGGGTGTGAGACCCAATCCTTGATCAGATCAGACATGTTTCTGCCGTATTGCTCACACTCCTTCTGCTTAAAAATTTCCAGAAACTCGGCATTGTGGGAGAAGTTTGATGTGGGTGGAAATTGGTACATCACCTACAATTGTTCTGGTCTAAAGGTCCCAATAGTGACCTTCTTCTCGCTGATGATGGTTATGGTCAGGATATCTACATGATCTAGCACCCATCGGATCATATCATAGTAAGGAAGAAGACATGGCCTGGACGCTACTTTATGCATCTCTTCTTGGATGATGATCTTGTATTTGGTGGCCAAGTCGTCCTTCTCGTTATCAATGGAATCATCTAAACAGTTCACCAAATCAGACTGCAGAACCTCGGAGATGTATGACCAGGTTCTGACAGAATCAACCCTTCATGGTGAAGTATCAGAAACATTATCTTAGCCTTGTCCTAAAATCTCAGCACTTTCCTTGGACGCTTTTCATGGGGCCATGATAGAGGATTGTGACTTAGCTCTCCTGTAATAAAAATGTTTATACATATAGAAATCAGCTTGCTAAGAAAAACTTCTCTGCGCAAAATAGAAATGAGCTTTATGACATGAAAGAAAGAGATCTATATCTTCGACGATTTAAAACCTTGACGTCCTTATGAATAGAATGGTCAAATCATTTTTAGAGATAAATTTAGCAATAAAAACCATATCCTTACTTGTCGCTTCGCCTCATTTCCAATTAATGCGATAAATTTCGATGGTTCGTGACACAAGTTGGCACAAGGAACATTTAAATTTACCTCATAAACTGTGCATATTATTATTTATATTAAACACTGATTAAGCTGGCTTAGTTTCTTTAATTATGTTTTATTAAACTTTAATCAACCTTCTGGCATTTGATGTATTGGGAGTTTTCATTCTAACCTTTCGAGCCCCTAAAACTCGAGATCGCGATGACGCGATCTAGTTAAGTGAAAATGTATTCTGGATTAGGTGTTTGATTAATCATGTTTAGTTAATATCGCGACTTCGCGATGCGGGACTTCGAAGGTATAGTTTCCAGGGGGAGCATATGCCGAGTCACGAAATTCGAAGATCGTGATGATGTGATCTAGTTAAGCCAGAAGGTAAACTATATTAAGTGTTTAATTAATCTATATTTAAGTAATATCGCAACTTCGCGATTCAGGGTTTTGAAGGTATAGCTTTTGGGAGAAGCGTATGCCGAGTCGTGAAATCCTGACAGAGTTTAACTATGGTTAAAAACTATTCACCCCTAACGCTAACTCGGGTAACATTGTGAGAGTGTCTCACGATTTCGCCTATTGGAGCTATGACGATAAGACTTTTGGGGAGGGCGAACGCCGAGACGCGAAATACCGACAGTGCTTAACTAAGGTTTAAGGAACTTTACTCTCGGTGCTAACCTGGGTAAGCTTTCAAGGTTATTTTGCGACTTCGTGCATCGGGGCTTAGAAACAGTGTGACTTGTAACCCCCAAAACACGATATCCCGAGGTAAATAAAAGTGGAAAAGCTCGTTCATGGTTAAAAGGAAATGGTATTAGAAGTACAACGACCATCGCCACTTTGCATATCGAGACTAATGAGATTTTCAATGAGTAAAGGTCACGAAGTAAAAGGCAACTTAAATGGCCAACCTTTGATTGTAAGAATCACACTTAAACTAGTCAAAAAAGGTGGCTCCAACATAGGCTCCAATTAGGGATCCCATCTCCCTGTGAGACGGGAAGAATAGTATACCACGTGCCTGTATTGGGTAAATGGAGTCATTGGTTTCACTTCTGCTAAACTCGCTTAAGGAAAGGTGATACAGAGGGAAGAAGAGATTTTGTCTTTTACTTCTGAAAATCTTTTCAACACTCAAATATGTTTCACTCTTAGCTACATTCCCTTTCATGACTTTCGCTTTCTCTTTACCGAATTTAGGTCTGCATTAAGATAATCAAAACAGTCCTAGGAAATCCAACAGATCTTTTGGATTTTGGTTTGCATCAAACGAAGTTTATTACGTGTTTTTAATTTGGAAGCCCTGTTTGAACTTAGGATGTAGATCCGATTTCGAGAAAGTTGATTACTTGAGTAGAGTAAGATTCATGTATAACAACCTTACAGATATTTCAGATATTGTTTCACTGCCAGTGAGCCTATTCAGTACCCCGGTGAAGTTATCTGGCCCTTTTTTGTTGAATTTCCTTTCACCACTTCGAAATATATTTATGCATTTAAATTTTTAGATGAGGGTAATCATTTCTGAATTTCCTTTCATCGTCTCTTCAGACTAGATGTACAATTAAATATGACTTTCATTTCACCATCTGTCTTATAATTTACTTTTTAGAACACGAAGTGGGGGCAATCAGTTTGTATGAGGGGTGATATATGTGTAATATTTTGCAATGGAGGTCTGTCAACTTACTTTGACTACTCAGCACCAACCTTCCCTTAACTTTCACAACACCTTAGCCCGTAGGGGAAAAGGGGAAAAATTGTTTCTAGGGATTTGCTTCAAGCAAGCCTCAATATTTCGAAACTGTTGAAAAACCTAGAATAGTCAGGATCAATCTATGCATAACTTTGTTTAGTAAGAGACTGAGGAGTTGTGAAGACCAACTTACTTTCCAAAATATGATTTACAGCTTTCAAAGTTAAAACGTAATCTCTTCTCCCCATGTATACAAACCCTGCAAGATGCTTGGCTTTTTAAGAAGGTAAATATGAAGATCAAAAGAAAGGTGATCGATAGAATTCTGTACACTAAGAAACAGGGGTCAAAAATAAAATCGGCTTTTGGAAACCTTTTCCCAAAGATGCTTTACTTTTTCTGCTTATTTTAACTGCCTCCTATCTTTATTTTAAGTTAAATTCTTAGGACCCAGAGCAAGTAATTGTTCTTTTTAATAATAGTCAAGCGGAAGAATTATATTCATGGGACTGTTACGGTGATTTGGAGACCTTTGTTTTCTTAAAGAACAGAATTCTCAGGAATTCGTACCTTTGCCTTACCATTTTAAAATAACTGAAAACCTTTTCTATCACCTATTTTTGGTGAATTTAGTCTTCAATATATGACTTTCTGTTTTCTCCTTTCACTCGTTTGGGTCACAAGCCATAATCCTGTAAACACAAAGAGTGTCTTTTAAAAGAGTCGAATGTATTGAAAATTGCGTATCTCTACTTCTACAAAATTTACTGACCTAATTAATTAAAAGTGAAAATAAACTTACCCCAAAGAAATCATGAAATAGAAAACAAATACAAAACGGTATATACAATGGAAATCTTTTATGGAAGAATTATATCATGTAGTGTTTTAAATAATGCCCCTTAACAGGGGTGTTGAAGATTTTACTGTCCATATTTTCTAATAGGAACGAATTTTTCCTTCGGGAGCTGTGACTTTGAATGGTCCATACCATATATGATCGAATTTACCGTGTTTCATCGAATCTTCCTTTCTAACGTCCCATTTCAAGACTAAACAGTTTGGGAGAAACTCTCTGTCTTTTTCCTTACGATCAAATAACGTTTTCATGTCGTCTTAGTATTTTTGCACCTTTCATCCACTTCGACCCTGTGCTGTTGTACTTCGATTAGCTGGTTTATCCTTCTTGTGACATGATTTGGTTCTTCTTTCTCATCTTACCATAGTTTCATTACTGGAAGTGCCAAGTTTATGGGTAATACCATGTCAGTCCCATACACCATTTGGAAAGGAGAGGTTCCAATGGATTTTTTCATGCCTATCCGATTCGCCCATAATGTGTATTTTAAATGCACATGCCAAGATCTTTTGTTCTTGTCCAACACTTTCTTAATTATATTGATCAGAATCTTGTTCGAAGACTCGACCAGTCCATTTCCTTGGGGATAATATGTCATGGAATGGCCGAGCACGATATTGTATTTTTGGCAAAAACTGATCATAGCCATAGATTTAAAATCCTGGGCGTTATCTGTGACTATCTTTCGGGGGTAGACGAATCTAGATAAAATGTTGTCTTCTAGGAAATCTATTACCACCGAATCTGTTGCCCTTCTGGTTGGAATAGCCTCTACCCATTTAGTGAAGTAATCTGTGGCGGTTAGGATCCATTTGTGTTGAACGCTAGAATGGGGGTTAATTTCACCTATAAAATCCAGTCCCCATTGCTAAAAAGGAGCCTCTGTTTTGACCGGAACTAACAATAGCGCTGGGAGTTTATGCTTTCCTATGAACAATTGGCAAGGGTTGCAAGCCCTAACTTTGGCATTGACGTCCAAGAAAATTTTAGGACAATAGTACCCTACCCTCAAGATTTTATAAGCTGTCTCTCTCCAAGTGTGATGTCCCCCGCACACTCCTTCGTGGAATTTGCTTATGACCTTCTCTATTTCGGATTCAACCAAACAAACCAACAGGAAGCTAAGTGGGTACTTCCAATACAATTGACTCTTAGATATATAGTATTTGACCGCATGCAGTTTTAGTGTTCTGGATTTGGATGGGGATAAATCACTTAGGCATTTCAAAGTCAGTAGGTAGGACACTATGTTTTTGTACCAATCTGAGGATGTAAAATTTTCTTCAATTCTGATTTCACTTGTTTCCTCATAGAGCTCGTTCATCTCCTTACCTTCTTCACATCCTTGTAGGCTATTTATGCCAAGGGCTCTGAAATTTGATTCGGCTAAACGTTTAGCCAAACCTTGACCCTTTACTAGTTTCGTCAGCTTTATCTCCAGATCAAATTCTTGAATTTTAGCGAGCCACCATCCCCTCTTGCCATCACTATTAGGCTGAACTAAAATGTCTTTTATAGAGCTCATAGGTACATATGCAATTATCTTGGAATGGAATACATAAGTTATGAAATCCTTTAATGCCTTCACCATAGCATATGCTTGTTTTTCCATTATATCGTATTTGAGTTCCGCTTCTCTAAGACTTTTGCTAAAAAAAACTATCGGTTGTTCGAAACCTTCTTCATTTTTCTGGAGGAGCACTGCGACAATTGTATGCTTTGAGGCGAACGAAAAAATGAGAAATTCTTTAGATAGTCAGGGCTTGCCAGTACAGGTGCCTCGCTTATAACCTTTTTGATACGTGCGGACGATTCTTTGGCCTCTGTTATCCATTTTACTTCGCTATTTTTCTTTAACATACCTGTGATCAATTTTACAATTTCAACAAAGTTTGGGATAAACCTCCTTAAAAGAATTATCTTTCCTAAGAAGGACTGAATTTCCTTTACATTTCTAGGAATATTTATTGTGTCTATATCTTGAACCCTTCTAGGAACAATTTTAATTCCGTCTCGGGACACAATATGGCCCAAGAGTTTACCTTCTTGCATGGTGAAGTGAGAATTTTTGGGGTTTAAAGACAGACCAAACCTATGACATTTTTCAAAAGTCTGTTTGAGATGTATTAAATGATCTTCGTCAGATTTAGAAAAAATGGTTAGATCATCGAGATAGATAACCACAAACTTGTCTCTTTTGCCGAAAAAAGCGATATCCATAGCACGTTGGAAGGTGACACTTGCATTCATTAGACCGAAAGGCATTTTATCATACATGAATGTACCCCATGGTGTAGTGAAGGCTATTTTTTCTTTATCTTGTTCATTTACGGAAATTTGATTGTACCCAGAGAAACCGTTGATCATCCACATCCTATTTTCCCCAACTACCTTTTCTAAAACGTGATCCATTTTAGGTAGAGGGTAGTTGTCTTTGAGAGAAGACTTATTTAGATTTCTGAAATCAACACATAGTCTAATTTCCCCACTCTTCTTTCTAACCGGGACTAGGTTTTCCACCCAATCAGAGTATCTCAATGGTACTATTATTTTCGCATATAAAAGTTTTTTAACTTCCCTTTCGACTACGGGTAATAAGATAGGGTTGATTTGTCTAAGTTTTTGTCTAAAGGGTTTGACACCAGGCTTCAGAGGTATCTTGTGGTCGATCACAGTAGTGTCGTAGGTTCTAAGTTCTTTTTAAGACCAAGCAAAAACGTCTTTATACCGTGCAAGAAACTCTTTATACTTATTTTTTACCTCAGGAGGAAGGCACTTTGATATTTTCACCATCCTAGGCTCCTCTTTTGTCCCTACATCGCAATCTTCAACCTCTTCTGGTTGGGGTTGCAGCGTGGATTTTAAGGGCATGTCATTTTGATCGAAAAGTCTCTGCAGGGGGATTAGTCCCTTTGGAATCTAATTATTTTTTAAAACCAACATGCGATGGTTAGCAATTTTTTCTTGGAACTCATGAGGGTCCTCTCCTTCTTGCATGATCCATGTGTGATCATTTTGATTCTCTTGATCAATGTGAGTTTTATAGAAGTCACCCACTTCTTTGAGGAACTTCCTGATCTGTTTGTCATCCTCGAAACCCTGCCAGTGTCATATGTTGTTCGGGATGGATGGTCTGTGCCTTACCTCTATGTGGTACTTTAATTTAAAAGTTGTAGGGAGAGTGAACGTCGAGGCTGCCTTGGCTAATGAATCAACCTGCATATTTTCGGCGCATGGGATGAAGTGGATATTTACAGATGAGAAGAAATTTTCCATTAGATCATAGGCACAATTTCTGTACACTCTCAATCTTAGGTGTTTGGCCTGGTATTGTCGATTCATCTGTTTGACTATCAACTCTGCGTCTCCATATACTTCCAAGTTCTTTATGTTTAGCTTCCTGGCAGCTTTCGATCCTAATACTAAGGCTTCATACTCACATACATTGTTGGTGTAGTCTATATCCCATTGAAGCCTGTAAGAGAAAGGGACAACAAATTTATTTTCAGGTGCCATAAAAAGTACCCCTGCACCTGCTCCTTCACATGACAGGGCACCGTTAAAAAACATTTTCCAGATCCTAGTGCTATGCATATTTTTGGATTCTTTCTCATCTATGTAATTTTGTTCTATGAAACTATCTATACCATCATCAAAAGACAAAATAAAATTTCCTAGATCTTGATCAACAATGTAAACAGGAAAATTGTTAGGATTCTAAGGATCACTCACTATATAGGCTGACCTTGTTTCCCTATATAACCGAGTAAGTTTCCCACCAAATATAGGAATTGTGGTGTAAGTCATGTCTAGTTAGAGGGACTCCCCAAGTTTGGCTCCCCACGACCTTGATAGCAGTAAGCCATACTTTGGGGGGATATCAGCAATAACTACATCCATCAAGATGCTTTTGACTGGGACCTATGCAAGGGTGACCACTAAATATTTTATCATACCCATGCAATTAACTCTTCTCGAATTGAAAGAGTAGAGATCTCTGTAAGGCCGGGTGATCTTGAGGCCTAGTCTATCCATAATAGTTTTGGGCATCACATTATGTGAAGCTACAGAATCTAGCATGCAATTATGTAGCAGTCGATCATGCACATTTAGGGTGATATAGAAAGGAGCGACGGTGTCTTTGGCACCCTCAAAATGTGTACCAAAAGTGATATTGGGCTTATCATCTTCCAAATTTATCACGTCAGATTGACTTTCATGATCTGAACAACCTATCACTTTGGTTATCTTCTTTCGATATGCGGGATTCTTTGCTAATTCAACCAAAGGGATTGGTGTTTTGATCCTATTTATCTCATTTTGAAAACTAAAACTGCCACTACCTTTGTCTGTTTCCCTGGTTGAAACCTCAGACTCTTTCTTCTCCAACTTATTTGTCTGAGCTGATTTATTACTCGTGAATTTATTTACCAATGTGTGTGTCTCAGCTGTCTTGATTTCCCTTGTTTGGGTCTCAACCTCCTTCGTTTTGGGATCCAACAAGTCTGCCCTTTTTATTTTGTTATTAGATGTTTCGGTCTCTTTCGGTGAGGGCACATATACTTCACCTCTAGGGAGAATTTTCTTGGGTTGAGGAATCAATGCAGGTTTGTTTTTAGACCTCAAGTTATACCTAGGTTGGATCTCAACCATTACATAATCGGTCGTTTCTCGACGTACAGTGAAATCAATGTTGTTTATATCATTATCTTCTTTTGATGGTTGCGGTGTGTTTAAAGACTTCTTGTAATCTTCTTTAGTTACATAAGGATGAGTGCATTCGTCACCCAAATTTGTCACATCTTCTTCCAGACCCTCAAAATCTTCCAAGTCATTTCCTCCTATAAAATTTTCATTTTTTAAAGGGGTTTGAATTTTCTGGTCTTCATTTTTAATCTGCCTTTATTGATTTTGAGGGTTGGGGTTTCTTCTAAAATATCTTTTAACGAAAGGATCAGTCTTGTATTGATCTAGATCCATTCTGGAAATCTTATTCGACAACTCCTTAATTATCCTAGCCATATCATCCATTTTGTCGTATGTGGATCTATTAGACCCTGAGGGTCCCGCTTGTTCCTTAAAACGTCTAGTTTCTCAGTTTCCCATTTCTACCTTAGCTTTCAACTTTCTAGAGGCCATCATGTTAGATTCGATTTTCACAACATCATCCTGCATTCGAGTTAAGGTAGCGCCTCACCTTTCTCTTAAGAGAAGAGAAAAATCGGGTTCGAAAGATCCTGCGAAGGTTACTTTGGCTATAGGTTGGGATGCTTTAACTTCGGCTAGGATCTTATTATACAGCTTGTTAAATCTTTGAATAAATTCCATAACCATTTCCGAATTCTTTTTCTTTAAAGATCCAAACTCGGTCAAATAATACAAGTGGCCTTTCCTTTCACCCCATTGTCTAAGGAAGGAGTCTTCTAGGGCATCGTAGGATAATATCGATCCTATGGGTAGGGTTCTAAACCAGGTTCGTACCTGTCCTTCGAAAGTTTGAAAAAATAGCCTTGAATACACGTCTTCGTGCTTGAGACCTAGGATATCCATGAACTGATCAAAGAAGTTTATATGTTCGGCTGCAGTCAAGTCTCCTTCCTCTGTAAATTTTGGTAAGTTTTTATATAATTTTGAGGAAGGTCATGAAGAGGGATGGGTAGGACCAAAGGTGCATATCTCGCAGCCACTTTAGCGAAAAATCTAGGAGGGGGGGGAGGCCCTTGGCCTCCCATCCCTCCTTCTGGAGCCCCTCCACCTCCTAAAACCCCTCCTCCTCCTCCTCCTCCTCCGGCGGCTGCCATCGATACTACTAGATAGGGAAACAGTGTATTATATAGAGGGTTCTGAAACACTAAGAGAAAATCTTTAGCTTCTTTGTGAGACAAAAAAAACAAACACGGGTGATAAGGGATGCGAGGACTTGGATCTTCATATTTGCAAGAAATATAATCCGAGGAACCCACAGGCATGGAATCTGAGTGTATGGTATACTCTTCGAGACTCGGCAAGGTTGATAAATCTAAATGAAGAGTTGGTGGGATATCGACCACCGACAAATTCACGGTGGGGTTTTTACCTTTGTGTACGACAGAGGTTGTCAAATTTATTTCACTTTTAACCTCAGAGCTAGTTAAAATTGGACTGATGGTTTCGGGAGGGGAACTGTGCGAAGTTGAAGGTTCAAAAGAACTCTTGGTCTTCGTTTGTGGGTACTTAAGCTGGTAGACTGCAGTAGTTGGCTTAAGGGAACCTCTAGTTTTCAGTATTTTTTCAGGATCAGAAACAAGTGTGGTCTGTTTTCTCTCTAGATTTTGTCTGGTATTCCTTTGACTAGATGCTAGCTTATTTAAACGTGGAGTCACCAAGTGAAAGATGATAAAAGCCTTTAGAAGGTGTTCACTCTTTGTTCACTATCAAAGGGTGAAACTTGGAAAAATGTTGTTCTTCCTAGGGAAAAGGTTTTGTAACTTTGTTCCCCGGCAATGGTGCCAGTAAGATGTTGTTCCAGAGTCTATACTTGAGGTTTTAGAAAGTACAATGTCTAGGCATACGAAAGTGAGTAAAGTATAAAATAGAGAGAAGAGTCAACCTTCGGGAAAGGAAGCTAAGGCTGATTTCCAGGTTGTCGCTGTCTTGCTTCCAACTGTTCCTGAATGTTTATATCTCGTTCAATCGAGGCCCGTGAATGTTCAAGTTCTACTCGGGTGTTGGATGTTTTAACTATAGTATCGAAAATTTTTAAGGCGATATGGGTTTGGTCCGATAAACCGGGTTCGATGTTAGGTTGTCTTACAATGGGGACAGTCATAGAGGAATAGTAAACTTAAAATGAGTTTCAATTTTTTTTATGCTGTATCAATTTGATCTTATAAAAGAAAATGTAGAATTCAATATTAAGGACAAAATGAAAACCAAAGGCCCTTTTCCGTAACCAAGCTATATTTTAAATAAATGGTGCGAAATGTGAGAAAAACATTAATCTGTCTATAATGCAAGGCTTCTATCAAGGGAGAATCTCACCTCGTAAACAGAAGAAGAAAATAAGATAAGAAGGAATCTGACGAAGCATAAAATATGAAAATCTAAAAGGTTCACAGGTCTTGTACTTGCTAGTAGCTGATACAAAGGAAAAACTATAAACAATATAGATGGATAAAAATTGATCACCAGAGTAGAAGTTTTACTAAATTGCAATGCAACATTCATTAGAAATATGTAAGCGAAATAAAATTGGGAATGAAATCACAGAGAAAACAAACTCATAACACAGGTTTTACGGAATCAAGAGTCTCTGGATTGCTTTGTATTAATTCTCAAAAGTAGATAGTCTCTATTACAATCGACCAAAAAGGTCCAGCCTGTTTTCTTTCTTTAAAGTGTATATTTATACAAATTTCTATATGCTGGAATCTCAATCGTTCCAGAGGTTTTTGGTTACAACTAAAGGATATTAAACATTTCGATTCTTTTTCTCTGCCCTTATTTGGTACCGAAAACCTGCCTCTTCTTATGCTCGGTGCAAATGACGCACTTCTCCACCAGCTGGGATATCAAATTAGAAGGTTCTTCTTGATTATTTGCCTCAAAAATGTAACAATCTTTCACCAATTGTGGCAACTTTCCTTCCACATGTTGGTCTTTGGTGCTGATAGAACATAATTGTACACTTGTTTTAATTAGCCATTTATCTATTTGTACTATGTCTGTCTGAGTTATTTGTGATATTTCGGCCAACTCTCTTTCTTCATTTTCCTTGATATTTAGTAGATACTTGGTTGTATTGATTTGGACCAGTATCTTAGTGTTACTTTCACCATCGGAACCCAACCAACTCCCATCTAGAAAACTAAAAGTTTCTTCACAATATTACCTCTTTAGCTCGTTGTCTTCCTTCAGATATGTTATGCTCCCATTCTTTCAGCAAGATGTTACCTCAGGTTTTCTCTGGGATGGAAAACCTGGAACTACTGCATATTTCCCTTTTCGTCGTGCCTATAATAGCCTCTTGGAAAGCAACCTGAGCTACCCCAGCTTCTTTTTCTCTGAGAGAGAGGTTTTCCAATACTCTATCAATGATTTGGCAATTGTTTTGAATCATTTCCACTTTAGCAAGTAGACCTTGCTGAGCTGCCGACAATCTTTTTCTGATTTCTATAGCTTGGGATTGAAATATCTTGATGTCGATTACCTGGCTTTCGACAAAGTCTAATTTGGATTATAGATGGTATATTAATTTTTCTTGCTGGACTATCTGTATCTGATTGGTTTGATCCATCAGCTGTGTTTGTTCAAGATCGACTTTGAGCCGCTCGATTTCCTTTTGATCAGCTACTCTAGCTTGCTCTATACCTGTATTCACCTGATCTTTGGCATCGACCTCTATTGTAGCTAGTTTAGCCTCTAATGTTTTGATCAAATGATTTTTTCTCTTCAACTGATCCTTTAGGGTCCCAACTGAATATTGGTTTTCCATAGAGAAAGCTCCCAATGTTCCTGCTATTTGAGTTGCAAATTCCTCTTTTTTCATAGCTCCCCCATCAGTTAAAATTTTAAATTTCCTGGATAGTGTGCCCACCACTTGGTAAATTTCTTGTTTTATGACAACCTTTCTCTTCTTATCAAAGAAGAATTCATTCAGAGGTAGCTCTTCCATTTTTATGGGCATTAATTCTTCGCCAAAAACACAACCTGCGTATGGGACCCCCTTTGTGGACTGTAGGGGGGTAACAAAAATGATGGGATTACCGATCTACTTAGATGATTTCCCTAGATTAAAACCTGAGGTTGGCTCGCTTGGAGGGTTGGAAGTCTCGGCTTCCTGTTTCAGGCCCTCAGTTTGCTCTTTCCTATACTGGTGTTCTTGTTGGTCGGGTGTTGAATCTTTGGAGCCCTCGGCTTCCATTTGGTGCACCTCTATGGTCGTTGGGTTCTCACCCTGTAATACTGGGGGAAGGCAGCTCCGTCGATGTTCTTGGAATTTGAAAACATCAGCCCTCTCTTCGGGTGACAGGGCTTGTATCTGAGCTAAAACCTTGGCATAAGATCTCGCGCCTCGAAAAATATCATCATGAGGTGAATTTTCGTGCTCAAATCTTTTAAGGCCACAACTAGCCAAGTGATTACTCATGACCATGTGTGGGTCATGTTTCTTGAATTCAATGTGGAAAAATTTAATATCTTCCAAGGCTGTTGTCTCGGCCTTTGCATGCCTGAAATCTAATAAAGAATAGGTATTTAAATGAATGAGGAAAGGTGGCCATACCTTCTTCGAAAATCCTTTAAGTTCTTTGCTTATGCCACCAATCATGGTTTGCCTGGTGATCTCGTGACAAGCCAGCCTATCGGGTATAAATAATGGTAGAGCATGTAGAGGAATAGAGGTGGCGAAAACCCTAATGTATGAAAATTATTCCTCCACGTACCATTTGGCCACACTGCTCAAATTGGCCGCAATGCTATCTGAGATCCTGGGCAGTGGATTACCGGAGATGGTGACATGCATCGGTACCATTACCCAATTGAAAATTTCATATATGAAATCTGTGGCCTTATCCTCCCAAAGATTTGAATGGTAGACATGGATAGGCTCAGCATCATATGGAGACCAGCTCCATCTCATTAAGGGAAAATGTGTCATGAAACACATGGTGTCCATGATGTATGCAGACATAAAAAATGAAGTGGCCTTCCTACTCTCCCTTTGCGTTTGATATTTTGTAATCCGACTGGTTAGACTATCTGACAACAGTTTGGCCCAGTCAAAGGAACAACCTTCCGTGAATGTATGCATCAGAGGCAACAATGGGAGGAAAAAATGTGTGGTGTCTTCCCTCCGATACAATCTACAGGTCATCATTGCTATGTATTTGAATTGTGGTTCCAAAGAAGATATGGAATAAAATCTGTTATTATCTTCCCTGAACTTCGCAGGGTGTGAGACCCAATCCTTAATCAGATCATACATTTTTCTTCTGTCTTGCTCGCACTCCTTCTGCTTAAAACTTTCCAGAAACTTGGCATTGTGGGAGAAGTTTGATCTGGGTGGCAATTGGTACATCACCTGCAATTGTTCTGGTCTAAAGGTCCCAATAGTGACCTTCTTCTCACTTATGATGGTTCTAGTTGGGATATCTACATGATCTAGCACCCATCGGATCATATCATAGTAAGGACGAAGACGTGGCCTGGCTGCTACTTTATGCATCTCTACTTGGATGATGATCTTGTATTTGGTGGCCAAGTCATCCTTCTCGTTATCACTAGAATCATCTGAATAGTTCACCAAATCAGACTGCAGAACCTCAGAGATGTATGACCAGGTTCTGACAGAATCAACACTTCGTGGTGAAGTATCAGAAATATTATCTGAGCCTTATCCTGAAATCTCAACACTTGCCTTGGACACTTTTCATGGGGCCATGACAAAGGATTGTGACTTAGCTCTCTTGTAATAAAAATGTGTATACTTACAAAAATCAACTTGCTGAGAAAAACTTCTTTGCGCAAAATAGAAATGAGCTTTATGACATGAAAGAAAGAGATCTATATCTTCGACCATTTAAAACCTCGACGTCCTTATGAACAGAACGCTCAAATAATTTTTAGAGAAAAATTTAGCAATAAAAACCATATCCTTACTTGTCGCTTCGCCTCATTTCTAATTAATGCCATAAATTTCGACGGTTCATGACACAAGTTGGTGCAAGGAACATTTAAATTTACCTCGTAGACTGTGCATATTATTATTTGTATTAAACACTGATTAAGCTAGATTAGTTTCTTTAATTAGGCTTTCTTAAACTTTAATCAACTTTCGGCGTTCGCCGTATCGAGAGTTTTCATTCTAACCTTTTGAGCCCCTAAAACCCGACATCGCGATGACGCAATCTAGTTAAGAGAAAACGTAATCTGGATTAAGCGTTTGATTAATCATGTTTAGTTAATATCGTGACTTAGAGACTCGGGACTTCGAAGATATAGTTCCCGGGGTGAGCGTATGTCAAGTCACGAAATTCTGAGATCGTGATGATGTGATCTAGTTAAGCTAGAAGGTAAACTGGATTAAGTGTTTAATTAATCTATATTTAAGTAATATCGCAACTTCGCAATTCGGGGTTTCGAAGGTATATCTTTTGGGAGAAGTGTATGGCGAGTCGCGAAATATTGACAGAGTTTAAATATGGTTAAAAAATATTCACCCTTGACACTAACCTGGGTAACATTGCGCGAGTGTCTTGTGATTTCGCCTATCCGAGCTATGATGGAAAGACTTTTGGTGAGGGTGAACACCGAGATGCGAAATACCAACAACGCTTAACTAAGGTTTAAGGAACTTTACTCTCGGTGCTAACCTGGGTAAGCTTTCAAGGTTATTTTGTGACTTCGTGCATTGGGGCTTAGAAACAGTGTGACTTGTAACTCCCAAAACGCGATATCCCGAGGTAAAGAAAAGTGGAAAATCTTGTTCATGGTTAAAAGGAAATGGTATTAGAAGTACAACGAACATCACCACTTTGCATATTGGGACTAATGAGATTTTCAATGAGTAAAGGTCACAAAGTAAAAGGAAACTTAAATGGCCAACCTTTGATTGTAAGAATCACACTTAAACTAGTCGAAAAAGGCGGCTCCAATGGCAGGAAAAACTGCTCTTCTATTAATTCAGAAATTCCTTTACAAGGTGTTTACAAAGGCTAGACTATAACAAGTCTCGGCTCTCTCTCGAGACCTCTCTTCTCTGGTCTCTCCTCCTATCTCTCTACTCTAATTTCTTAATTACAAAATGAGGGCTCCCATGAGCTTATCCTCAACCACCGTCTTTGAGCTATCGCTATCACAGAGCGGCTCCTATGACTACATTACATAAATAAATGCCCAGTCCTGACTATGTCCTGGGCTTGTTGTAGGAAACCATTAAAGGAAACCTCAACCACTACCTGTACAAAGGCGTGGTCTGGAATTAAAAGCCTTACAACATTTATTGAAATTTCGAATTTCAAAATTGAGAGGGCTGCGCTTCTCCCTTTCTCCATTAAATGCATGCTAGATGTGTTGACTGGCTGGCACGCTGCTGACATGGAGCGATGCTCCTGCATCACCATTCCAATTACACAATCATACGAACCCAACATTATGATGTTTACATCTACCTTTGTGTTGACTCCATTCATGTCTATTGGACAATATTTAACTAACTCATTGATATTTCTCTTAGCCCCTGTGGCTAATTGAACTAACCAATATTTCTTATGCTTACTTATTTGCAAGTGAAATATTTCAAGAATGTTAGCATTTTTGTAACTATGGCTAGATCGAGAATCAATCAAAATTGTTATGGGATAGTTATCAATCTTACCTTCCACTTCAATCATGGGGGATTGATATTCAACTTGCTTGTTGTCCAAGGCTACATAAATCCTTGGCATGTTTCCTCCCATTTCTTCCACTATTTCAGCCTCTTGAATGTTGTGGAAAGTCATCATTATTTCTCCTTTGTGAGGTTAGTCCCTATATAAATGATTCCCCTCAGATCCCCAACATTGTACAGGTTGCTTCCTTGGCATTTTCCCAAATGAATTTGTAGTCTTGTGCTCATTTTAGGCTGATTGACCTTGTTGATTTGATTGAGAATTATTTCTAAAAAAGGGTGGCTTAAAATATTTTTCGTTTGATCCTTTTCCACTTTCATCTTGTCATTCCAATCTTTTTAGAAAAATGACCTTCCTTTTCTCTACTCATAAAGATTCCTTAATCTCCATATGGTTTATTCCAAGGTTTCATGGTTTTCATATTGAATCTTGACACTATAGAAGGAGGGTAACCCACTTAGAAACCTTTGTATTTTTACCTTCTCATCTTTTATGAAGTCTACATACTTCAACAATTCAAGGAACCTCTTCCAATATTCCTCCATTTTCATGGTTCCCAACTTGGGTTCAAAGAAATCTTTCATCTTCATTTAATAGTAATTCTTTGACACACATTCGTCTTGGAAATACCTTTGAACTTCCTCCATGAGATCCTCTTCTCGTAAATATTCTTATCTTGCTTAAGTTGATCCCACCACATGAATGTTTTTCCTTGCTAGTGGTAAGTGGCACTTCTAGCTTCTACCTATGAGGGGAAATCATGCAGTTCGAAATATTTCTTCATTTCCAATAGCTAGGTCTCTTCCTCTTCTCCTTTCCCATGCTCACCATTGGAAGCAGGTGGCTTGATATTATTGAGCTCATCTTGCAAGATGTCTGCCTATTGCCTTCTTCTTTACCTTATAATAGGAGACACACTTGGGATGCTCCCTGGAACTAAACTTGCACAAGTTCTTCTTGTGGATATTTGGTGAATGATGGTGCCTATTCATGCTTCTTGACTGCCTATCATTTCCATGTTCATCCCTTTTTCTATGGGATCTTGATGTTGAAAATTGTCTAGCACTAGCTTATTTCTTAGTGCGAGATTCCTTGTTAACTTTATATGGAACATGTTTAAGCTCTGAAGTATCTCTTATTGACCCTTCATACTCCTTTCATTATCAGCTCTATATCTTTTCACTTTCCTATGCAGGCTTCTCATAGTGAAAATCTCCTACCTATCCCTTCTTCCATTTGACTTTGTCTCAACATCCCCCACGTTGACATGGAGAACTATGATCTCTTCCTCATGGATATAATATCCTTGATCATATTCCATAACTCTATTCCTCATATAAGAACCAAATTTTCTTTCCTGTACCTCTAATTCAACAAGAAATGTGCATGTAATAATTATTGTTAGAACATGCATAGGATAAAACATTCCATCCATTATAATATGTGTTATTTATTCATTAATTTATGGAGAAAACATTGCATCAATTCAAAATTCTTATTCCTTAGATGAATTCCTCTTTGAAACAAATTTCCAACACCTACACCCATGCCTCAATCTAAGTTCCGAGAAAAACGTTACAACATTTACATGCTGCAATTCCACTCTTTTACTTCTACATAAATATATTTATTAACTTATTAAATGATGTATTTCCCAATTCATAATTTTGGGTGGAAACATTTCTTCTACTCCTCAATACCTTTCCATTGACTATTCGTTTTCTCAAATCCGAGCTCTGAGATGAAAGTTAAGGTCCATAGAAGTTTAGGTTGTTTTACCCAAATTACCCCTGTATGCTACATGTGTCTTATTTCTATTCCTGTGCATTTTCATGTACCCATAAACAAAATATGACTTCATTGATAGCTTCTATGGGTCATAATATTTCCATCGACTACTTCTGTGCCTCAAACAAACCTCTGGGCATGGATTTATACCCTTTGGAAGTAAAATTGGTGCCAAAATTTTACCCTCACTATTTTGGTTGTAACTTTCTCATACGAGCTCCGTTTTGCGAACGATTTAGCTCATTGGATAACTCTCTCTAAGTTATTTTATTTGATCCATAGAGACAATGTGTACCTTGGATACACTATGTTTTCATGGGTTTTGACTGGCTAAGAACATCGTTTAGGGCCTCAAAAATGCCCCGCAAGTTAATGACCTTCAAAAACCACCAAAATTTGCATAAAAATGAGCATTTTACCACTTTAATAACCCTTTAAATCTCAACCGTTGATCTCAAATTAGGAGAAACAAAAACCATTGATCTAAATCTATTGGCTATCGATGATAGACACTTTCCTTTAGACTCACGCAACTCCTTTCCCAATCTGTCGACGTGACCTTCAATGATTGGCCCGACTCCTTGATGACTAATTTGCACTCAACTCTAAATCATCCAATTTTACCATCATCCATTGACGATACTCATTGGAGAATGACGAAAATAACAATATTTGTCCCATCAGTGATCGACGATCCTCCATGATTGTTGAAAACACATTCCCAAATCGATCGACCTGACCATCGACCATCGACCACTTTTGTTGGTTGACATGGAAACTACTTACATGGAATGACACATCTTTTGAGGTGTCAACATGGGTGACGTGGAATGACACGTGGATGATTATTCCATCTTCCTCTTTCCCCATATTTCATTGACCAATTCTCTTGGATGACCCAAACAATTTGCCAAATCGACTGACACCCAACCCTAGATGTGTCGGCCATCAAAAACTTATCTTGCTTGACTTAAAACACTTCGTCGAATCAATTGACGCCCGATCATTGGCCCATAAACCATCGATGATTGAAAACACTTCGGTGGATTTTACCAAGCCCAAACCATCATCAAGCGATGGTAAAAGATGTCTTATGGCTAAACCAAACTCTTCGCCCAACTTTTCAATTTGACCATTGGCCATCGGTGAACTCCGATGGCGAGCTTCCTTAGAAAAGTTTCGACCAAAATTCTGATTCATATAAACCATAGATCGACCACTCAAAAATGATGATGGTTGTTGATCATAACAAATTCTCTTAACTCTTTCAATTCCCATCCATATAATGTCATCCATCGATGTTTTCTCTTGGTGAATTTTCCAACACTTCACCAAATTCACCAATCTAACCAATGGTCATCGATGGATTCTGTTGTCAAACCTCTCACTTAGATTTTTTTTAACAAAAACCTAGGTGAATCTGGTTCGTCGATCTCATCTGTTTCACAATCCCTTAAATGAATCCTAGCCATTGATTTACCAAGCCTTTCAAAATGACCGAAACCTTATGAATTTTAAATTTATCAAGGTGAAACTCGATCGTTGATCTTGAGATCAAATGTGATATCAGCCGTCGATTCACCAAAATTCTTGCAACTCTACATGTGGCCATTAAAACTTGAATTTTGACCATTTCAGGTTGAATTTTGATCTGTAAATTCACTTCTCTACTCCATTAATTTCCTTAAACTATTCAGAGTCATTCAAACTCAAATATTTCCCATAGATTTGTGGATTTCTCTCTAAATCCTTCGTTTTCCCCCAAATCTATCACAGACAAAATATGAAATAGTGAATTTCATCAATTCACTCTAGTTCAATCCCATCCTAGCCCAATGCTTGAAGCAGAAGCTATGAGACCATAATGTAATGCCCCATATCCCAACCAAGGGACATTACTGTGTGAAATAATAATGAAAAGGAAATCTTTGCTAACTAAACTACGATTTCAAAAATATTTAGCTATTATCTATAACCATAACTAAATATTTAGCTACTATCTATAACTAGCTACTGGGTTCCACGTCAATGATTCATCTTCCCCTTTCTAGTTCTGGCTCAGAGTCATAATCTGCATCTGATTCAGAGGCTTTCACTTTGGCCACCAGTGACTGCTTTGAGCGATAGTCAACAGTGTTATGCCAAGGGTTCTTATGGAAGTCGCACCACTTCCCGGTATATTTCTTTGTCTTTTTGGTGTCCTTATTTGCTTATGGCTTGGACTGGTTGTCCTGATACTGTCCATCTTTGCTCAATCCTTTTTTCGATGGGTTGGGGCTACCCTTTATTGGCTTTTGTTGTGAGGGGTTCCCAGGCCCAAATTTTCGTGTCTTTTGTTTGAGCTTATGCTCGATTTTTACGGCATATCGGTATGTCATGCTCAAGGATGAGATGTCCAGAAATTCCATTTCGGTATGGATGTATCTATGCAGAGCACCGTGATACTTGAGCACCAGATTTCGCTCTGAATCTTTGATACCCAACTTGGTGCGCAAGGTATGGAATATATTTGTGAAATCTGGCACTGCTTGGTCTCTTTCTTGCCACAGTGTGGTCCATTTGGTATACAGGTCGTCATAACTTCCGACAGGGTAGTATTGTTCCTTAATAGCATCCCTGAAGGATTCCCAGGTGGTTGTGACTGAAAATAATGAGGTTTCCTCTATTTAATTTTTCTCATAGAATGTTTCCCATC
>JASDQU010819956.1:8359-20570 GCA_032191745.1 Picea mariana
CCATGTTTGGGGAGATTGATAGGGTGCCCTAGCAAGCCTGTGCCCATAGGTCTTGGTTTGCCACTGGGGGGATTTCTGAAGAGCCATCGTTCGCTCCCTAGCAAGCCTGTGCCCATAGGTCTTGGTTTGCCACTGGGGGGATTTCTGAAGAGCCATCGTCCGCTCCCATCATAGCACCACTATTTCATCTTATCTCCCGCTCATTTATCCCATTCCCCTTGTCCGGGCATTGGATTGACCTATTTGTAGGGTTGCACCTTATCTCGTGGGAAGAAGGGGCTAAAGGCCCAAAAGGTAAAAGCAGCTGGTAAAGATAAAAGCCTAAAATGAAACCTCGAGATGCTTCGCCCAAGGATCCCCGAGAAGGCAAAAAAAAGCCTCTCAACAAAAAAGGAGGTACCCGAAAAATAAGAAACAAGATCTAGTCAAAGGATAGAGGGTCTCATCACGAGCCAGCCTATTAGGTTCATGTATACCTAGCAATATGACATGGACACCATCTGGTTACCACGCCAGGGCAGTGACCTTTGGTTGCATGGCCAAGGGAAAGGGGGTCTCATCACGAGCCAGCCTTCTCATCTCTGTGAAAGTACTTGTGGGTAACACTGTCAGCTCTGGTCACCATGCCAAGGCAGTGTCCTCTGGTTAGCCCTTGAATAAAAACAAAAAGAAGAAGAAAAAGCAAACAGAAAAATAAAGCAAGAAAACAATAAAGGCAAGAACGGGCTTGGAAAAATGCATCCATGACAAGTACAGCTCGCCTTCTACAAAGGCACCCACAGATAACATTATGCATCCTTGGCTCTCACTTCACCCACATGTCTGGACATCCCTAGCCACATCACCTCACTTACATGGCTTGGATAAAGTCCTCCTGGAAACTTTCCTTTTCCAGTGGATCCTAACCCAATAGAACGTCTTGTCTTTTCCTCCAGTCTTGTATTGTAGGTTTTTTAATGTCTTTGAGCTATTGACTAATGTATTAGGGTCTTATGCATATGTTTGATAATATTGATGATGAAATGTGATTAACATTGCTATGATCCCAGTGACTGATGAGCCCATGGAGGGCATAGCTTTTGATGTGCAGGACCATGCCCGACAAACAGGTACCATTTGAACCGGTACACATGGGGAGATGATCAGTTCGGACCTCCATGGGGCTGAAGAGCCCACCAGATGGATGTTGAGACCCCATCAGGGGGCAGAGACATGACGGTGGTTGACCAAGGCTTTGCACCGGAGAAGAAGAGGACGTTCCATTAGAGGCACTTTGGCAAAGCCCAGCCTAGGGGGATTGACCCACTTCCAGTGAAACGTTTGCCCCGGATGGCCCAGGACGTCACCTATAGGCTCATGACGTCATCTTGAGCGTGTATCAGTTTGACAGGGCAGTTGGCACGTGTGGCATGATGGACAGGCCCAAAGAGGGCTAACGTCTTGCTCTTTATTGCTGCATTTACCCTAAGAGGGGCTAACGTCTCCCTCAGAAGGGGTGACGTCTCACCTTTTTGCTTAATTAGGGTTTTAACTTGACAATTTAATGTAAAAACAGTATTATTTTGGTACTGTGGCCTTGTCGACCTTTTTATGACCTAAAAGTTAATTTAGGTCATTGATACAGTATATATTGAGGAGTTTTAGCCTCATTTTATCATAACTCATCACTCAGTCATTAGTGGGGTCTGATTTTTAGTGCCCTACTTGGGTATTTTGCTGGTTTAGTGAGGCGCACTTGTTGAAGGAAGGCATTTCTTTTTATTTTATGGTGTTTCTCTTGAAGGAAGGTGTTACAACTAGGGTTTGCATGGTTATTTCTTGATGATTTGTAAGTATTTTGCTACAAAACTTCTTGATTGAATGGTTGTAGTCTTATTTTCTTACATGTATTTATAATTTGTTGAATCAAAACCCTAGGTGACAAGCACACAAGTAGGTCCTTGTCTCAAGTCCCCTAAAAGAGAAACTTTTCAGCCATTGAAGAAGGGAAAGAGCCTAGCCTTTGCTACACTCTTCTCCACTTCTTCCCCTATTGCTAGCCGTACTTTCCAAAGGTCAAGAAGGAGGAGACGTCCCAGGCCTAGGTTATCTACACCTAGGGCCGTTTTTCTTCTAGGGTTTGCTAATAGAGCCTTGTTGTAGCAACACTCTCCCTCATTACACTCTCTTGTCTTGATTTATCCTTTATGCTAGCCGTTTTTGCCAAGTCAACCTAAGGAAGGAGGAGAGAGCACGAGGCCTTGCTTTAGCAACACCGGAGTGAGCCTCTCTCCCCTAGAGATTTGATTCTAAGGCCCTGCCATAGCAGCACTTCAAAACTCTTCCCTCTAGTCCTTAGCCGTCCTCCTTCAACCCTTGCGTCCTCTATTAAATTGACTCCATTAACCCTAAGGCACTGATCTTAGACCTCCAACGTTGAAGTAGAATTGGATCTAAAACACTCTCAAACCTTTTTTGAATTAAAACCCTAACTACACTAACCCTAACCTACTAACCCTAAGTTGTTGACGTCACACTTGAATATTTCATCTTTACTACAACAACGTCTTGTTTTAAGAGCAATTGAATGGTGGTTTAGGCATTAATTGAATGAAGTGTTGATTGGTTACCTTGCATGCCACATTGTTCCAATATTTACTGGTGAAGTGTTATATCTTTTATTGCTATTGATAAACATTGACTTCGTCAACATTTATTGCTATATTGCTCATATATCAGATAGTCTTATGAAGTACTAACCCATTGAAATATAGCTTGCATATATTAGTTTGTTGTTGCTTTGTTCCAGGCAGGTGTTCTTCATTGGGAATTCACTTTATTATTGGTTGTTTAGCCGGGACTATCTGCTTCGGTGGTGATCTGTGAAGGGGCAACTTTACTTTTGTCCTTTAAACCTTTGCCTCTTCAAAACCCCAAGTCACCGGGGACGTCTCCCTAGGCCTCACCTCCCTAAATAGAAAGAACCTTCCCATCGAGGTGACATTGGGTGGGATAGGTTCCTGTTACGCCAGTTTGGACCTCCATCTTATAGCCATTTGACCTAGCTACAAACTGTGCGATAACACCTCCAATGCAAAAGGGTCACTATCCTCCCCAAGTGCGCAAGAGTCACTAGCCTCCACAAGTGTGCAAGAGTCACCAGTGCCATCAAACTGCTCCAAATATGAATCTATGGTTGGATCCCCATGCATCTCCTCATCACCACTGTCATAATGCACCTCAATACTGTGTTTCTTACCTTTACCCCTACATCTATGATCTGGTTCCCAAGGCACTTTGCAACTGTAGCAAAGTTGCCTGCTCCTAATGGGTGTGGGGTTACTCTGTCCTTCCCTCCAACTAGTTGTTCTAGCTCTGTATCTCTCTGTTCTATCAACCCACTCTATGACCTCATCTTTGCTCCACCTAGGATTTTTTATGGATATATACTATTGGAATGTTACTTCAGCCCTAAGTCCCTCACTAAGGGTGTAGTATTCCCGTTCACAACGTACAGTCTCTCTAGCAAAGTCCTTAATATTCATCTCCACTATATTTATGCATGCGCTAATCCCCACTGGCTGGGAGGATCAACACTCTGATACCATTGTAATGTTCCTAAGCCAAGGTGCCAAGAACATTGCGTTTTTCATGTATTTTTTAATTGTTTTATGGTTGTGGCATTTCGTCAAACACTTTGCTGATTTGGTCCTTTAGATTGCACTAGGGTTTATAATGATGGTTGTTATGTGTGTTTGCAGCAATAATCAAATAGATATAGCAATGGTGTTAGAATATAATGGATGTGCTCGTTTTACCATCGACAATATCACTATTGTCACCCAACCATAGGCCGAAGCCACCCTCCCAGCACCTTAACCTTGACAGAGAATTACTCCGGAAGCAAACCCTAGGCTAGATAGCCAAACAAAGGGTAGCACACCTTTCCCCAAGGATAGCACACCAAACAAGAGTTGATCAGATAGTCCAAACCATAATCAAGAGATAGTCCAAGCCAAAACCCAAATTTGCTAGCTGCAGCAGCTGCAACGGCATCTCTCCTCCAAACTTGCGCACAAACTGGGCAACTGTAGTGCGCACAAGTGTTGCTCTACAATTCTGAGAATGCCTGCCAGAATGAAGACTGACCTCCTGTATTTATACTAATTCTGGCTAACTGCCTGGGCCGACTTCTCATTCTGGGTGCCTATTTACTTAGTATATAATATTTCTTCTGGCCGACTTCTTCTCTTGGAGGCTAATAACCTAATACAAATTATCCTCTTGAGTCGACTTGTCTTCTAGGGTTATTAGCCAACTCATTAGGGTTTCTTCTTGCTTCCCGGAATATTCTATTCTCGTTAGGTTTACACATGGAGCTAAATACCTCCCGCAACTACCATAATATCAACACTCCCTCCTAGCTAGGCAAGTATTACAGGTAATGGTCTTGAGCACAAACATGCCATTCACCCGGTAGCATCAACATAGTTGTATAGACTATCTCATGACTAGATCATGAGCACCATCATCACCATCAGTGTCATCAGTTGCATCATCTCTCAAAACCATACTCCATCTGAGTAATTAGACATGATGCTCGATAAGTCACTCACACCATAAAGTGACACAAGAGCCATTCTTCTAATCTGGACATATGTCCTAGAAGAATAAATGTCTTGAACCATGTCCATTGATCATCCATCTAGCTAATAATCATTTTCAACACTATTGATAGTCCTTGGAACAATATCATTCAATAGAACACAACTGTGTCTATCCATAGTAGTACACAACTACAATCCAGTGGTACACTACCACACCAAGTAGCACACAGGTACTTGATCAGTGACGTATAGCCACAAACAGTGGAACACATCCACCATAGTAGTATACATCTATTGTCTAGAGACATACAGTCTTCATAACAATCATCTGATATCAATTTGCACAAAAACAATGTTATGATATAAACTGAATCATCTAGGCCATTCTTCTACTCACATCTGTGAGATCTTGGAAGAGCATCTGCCCTTAGAAGGTCAAACATCAATGATGAGCTATCTCGACTATTCTTCTCAAGCAAGGAAGAATAACTGTCATGATTTCTGAGCCTGGACCATTCCCCACCCTAGGCCATTCCTCCGACACTAGACAAAGTGTAACCTGGAGAGAATGAGTCTGCCCTAAGGAATGTTTGTCCCTGATTGTTGAACCTGGACCATTCCCCACCCTGGGCCATTCCTCTGGCACTAAACAAAGTGCAACCTGGAGAGAATGAATCTGCCCTAAGGAATGACTGTTCGGACCATTTCCAAAGGAAATGACTATCCTGCACCAACCTCCAAAACAGACCATTCCCCATGTTAACCACAATGGGAAATCGCTGTACGGCGAGGCGGGCTAGTCTTCTTGAGTAACCCTCAAGAAGAGAGACTGCCCTAGACCATTCCCCATGTGAACCAAAATGGGAAATTGTTGTCTATGGTACATCAACAATCCATCGAACCATTTTCATTACGAAAATGATCGTTCGATCTAAACCATTTTCCAAACTGAAAAATGCATGTCCGTCAGAAATCTCAAACCACTTTCAGAACTGGAAAGGAACTGCTCATCCTGGACCATTTTTCGAACTGAAAAACGACTGTCCATAAATCAATAACACATCAATGCTCCCTCCCAACCTGAGAGTCATCTCTTCCTTTTTCAATAAGGAAGTCGTCTCCACGAGCTCCAGATTGAGTACGCAAACTCTTTCATCTTGGACAGAAGCTTTACCAAAATGCTTGCTTCTACTCATCTGTGGAGATATATATAGGAGAATCACTTTTTCCTTTCTAGACTTCATCATGGAGAATGTAATGCTTGATCTCAAATGTACTTCGGTTTTCTGGAACACTGGTTTTCTCTGAAGGCTTCATATAGCTCTGATCAACAAAGTATATCATTGTTCGATTCCTCTTTGGTTCCTGTTGGCTCACAACATCGTGGCAAGGGTCAAACTGGAACATATCCAACTGGTACTTCTTTGGCCATCATGGGAATTTGTCAAGGATTAGCGATCCATCATCCTGAGCTTCTGAGTAACCATTCTGATACAATATCTCTGTTATAGAAAATCTTCACCACGCTTTTGTTGTGCATTGGAGGTTCTCCACCAAGTTGTCTTCTTCCATCTGCATACAAGGGTCTCTTTCTGGTATGCCTCAAAGCCTTGAGGTTGCTCTTAATACACTATTTGTTCAATTGCTCTGGAGAACAGTCTTTGCATTCATCTGATGTAGAACTCCAACCCATGGATATTGCAGATGATATAATGACTCATGTGGAGGTATGTCTGGTTTACTGGAACAAGTAATCATCATAGTCTTCTCCCTCCATCTGGGAGAAACTCTAGTTCTGGATCTTGCAATGCTTGCATTCATATACACTGTTCTTCATCACAACTTTTAGTTCCTTTGCGTGATTGGTTTTAGTGAGTTCATATCAGGCTAGTAATCTTGTGATTCTCAATATAATGACTGGTTGTTTTGGCTTCTCTTTCTTTCTTGGAATCTTCATGTTCTTCCTCGCGTTTTTCTTTAGCTCTTGGGTCCATGGAGTTTCTTATAGATTCCATGCCCTAAATATTCCACTTCTTCCTGTCATCATAGGATCACGGATGTGGATGGACAACCAGGGATACTTTAAGACTTCTCTTCGAAGAAGACTTCTTCTAAGGTCGAACTAATCACATAATGTTTTTCATGGCTACTACCATGGATATATACTTCATCATCTTCAATGGATCATAGGATTAGCTCCCTCCTAATCCTTGCTTCATTTATGAATGCATGTTTTTCTTTTGGAAATATATAATCAGCTCCCTCCATCTAACAGAATCCACGCTTTTGTCTGCATCCTTTTTGTCTTCTACAAAGTGTCATAAGTCTTTCTCCAATTTCCTCTTGATTGCTGACTTATTTCTGTCTTTGCTTCTTCTAAGTTTCTTCAAGATTGATTCTGATTTCGGCTTATCTTGTAATAGCTTCCACATGATTTGTTTGATGTATTTCATCCTTTCACGTGTATTCTCTAACTTGTATAATGATAGCAATCCTTATCTTTTTGTTCTTCCATAGGTATAGTTCTTCTTGGAACATATTATAGAGATATGTACAGAGACTATGCAAACAACATATGTACAAGAACTAAGAAGAGTATTGTTACCTTGTCTTTAGAGGAAGAAGTTTGTTTCATCCTGCTTAGTCTTCTTTGAAGGTTCTTTTTCTTCGGCAACTGATGCTTCGTGTGTTTCCTTCCTTTTCTTTAACTCGGGAAAATGATTCTTGTAGTGACCATACTTTCGACAGTTGAAGCATTGTATTTCTGACATATCTTTCTCTTGATTTGGCTTCTTCTTGGAGCCAAACTTCCTTTTGTTCCTGAAATCCTTGAACCTTGTTGTGAAGGTTTGATCATCGTATTTTTTTGGGGTTTTTCTTTTGCACTGATCCTTGATTCTTCTTCAGCACAACAAGTCCAAAGTTCTTTGAATGTAGGATACACCTTCCTTCTGTTCATGCTTGCGAAAAATGCATCCCATGTCTTGGGAAGACCATTGAGTACTATGTTTACCAATTCTTTCTCTGAAATGATTTCTTCAATAGCTTGTAGTTGATCTCTTAACTGAGTGATCCTCACAAAGTATGATGTTATGTTGTCATCATCATTCATCTTCATGTCACAGAGCTCATTCTTTAGACTCATTACTTGTCCAATGTTTCTGACTGAGAAGAGGTTTGTTAGGGCATCGTACATCTTCTTCGATGAGTCAAGATGGGAGATGTAAGGTATCAAGTGATCTTTTATAGAGTCCACTATGATACTCATGGCATTGATGTCACCGTCTTTGAACTTCTCCATAACTATAATGTTCTGCAGTTCCTTCTCTTTTCCTTCTTCAAACTCTGGTTTCACGATCTTTCCTTTCACGATATCCAACACTTTATTCTTGGCAAGGATGAGGTCAATCCTTGTCTTCCACGCTCTGAAGTTAGAAGCTCCATCTAACTTAATTTCTGACTTCATAAAGTAAGTCATGGTTGCCTTGGTCAACCCTAGATTTGACCAAAAACTCAGACTTGACATCTTGGCTTGCTGAGAGTACTTGGAGATGTGCTAGGCTAGGACACACTGGTCTATCCGGAAATTAGGTCAATATCTTCACTTAAGGTGCCTCAACGAGAGGATTAGGGTTTCTGCAACTGCACCTGCTAGTAACCCTAGCGACAATGCTTTTGGTGATTGCTCCTGCTAGAAACCCTAGCGGCAGTGCTTCAATGAGCTTAATATCCTTATGGCTATGCCTCCTTCCAGCTGTTAGACTGAATGAAGGAGGTGTGGGCCCATAACTTGTTAGAATATAATGGATGTGCTCATTTTACCATCGACAATATCACTATTGTCACCCAACCATAGGCCGAAGCCACCCTCCCAACACCTTAACCTTGACAGAGAATTACTCTGGAGACAAACCCGAGGCTAGATAGCCAAACAAAGGGTAGCACACATTTCCCCAAGGATAGCGCACCAAACAAGGGTTGATCAGATAGTCCAAACCATAATCAAGAGATAGTCCAAGCCAAAACCCAAATATGCTAGCTGCAGCAGCTGCAACGGCAGCTCTCCTCCAAACTTGCGCACAAACTGGGCAACTACAGTGCACACAAGTGTTGCTCTGCAATTCTGAGAATGTCTGCCAGAATGAAGACTGGCCTCCTGTATTTATACTAATTCGGGCTAACTGTCTGGGCCGACTTCTCATTCTGGGTGCCTGTTTACTTAGTATATAATATTTCTTCTGGCTGACTTCTTCTCTTGGAGGCTAATAACCTAATACAAATTATCCTCTTGAGCCGACTTGTCTTCTAGGGTTATTAGCCAACTCATTAGGGTTTCTTCTTGCTTCCCGAAATATTCTATTCTCGTTAGGTTTACACGTGGAGGTAAATACCTCTCGCAGCTACCATAATATCAACAAATGGAACATACCTCAACAAGATGCAAGATCAACAACACATGGAATAACCAAAAATACCTCAGATCTGATATTATTCATAATAGAAGAAGAACCTGATACAATGGATCTGCAGATTTGGTACAATGTAGCTAAGAGCTTCTAGCAAAATGAAGATGATCCTTAAGTAAGATCAAGAACAGAAGCTACAAGCCTCCAAAGGCCACATGACTGCAATACATGAATAACAAGTTGAGATCCCTACCCTCTGAAGTGCTCAACCCCAAACTGGATAAGTTGCGCCCTGTTGGGACGCTGAATACACCCAATAATTCGGCCCTGCTGCTAGAGGCCTCCACACACTCTAAAAATCATTGGAAGTGTAGATCGGGCCAAGGTCATACCACTGATGACGTCTCAGGCTGATTGATGAAGGTATGACCACTCAACTGAGCAAACCCCAAGTAGGCGTGCGCCCTCCTAGATGAATGAAGACCCAATAATTCGGCCTCCAAGTAATAGACTGTCGAATCCCCTGAGAAAGGTCCCAAATTGTAGATCGGGCCAAAGGAAACCCCCAGGCAAAGTCTTAGACCGAACAATGAAGAACTGACCCTCCAAATGACAGGATCCTCAATCTATGGTGCGCCCTCCTCTCTCTAAACCTATGCTGAGCTCCAACAAATAATCTGACAGAGAATCCTCCCCTGGGAAAGGCTAGGAAAGGCGCCCTAGGTCTCACAAGAAATACCCAAAAGTTTGTTTTCCCCAAATCCCTTTCTTCTAGCTAGATCAAACCACTCTCCTCAAGATGGTGCGCCCTCCTGCTGGAAACCCTCATGAAGCTACGCCCTAGCTCTCCCTGAACCTGTGGTTGATGTAGAAACTCCCTGAAGCTGAGTAGATCTAATGTAGTATGGTGAGGGAGGAATCTTTCACCTCCGTGACCAAGCTTGGATCAAGATAGGTGGGATCTTTCACCACCGAGTTGATATCTAGGGTCTGTTAATTCAAAACCCTCAAAACCCCCAAGAGCATGGGCTCACTAGCAAGAAGCCAGATATCAAATCATAAACAACATGAATGAGAGAATAGAGGCCCCTATCTCTCTTTTATCCTCCCTGCTCACCTTGTCTCTCCAAAGTGACTTTTCTTTATTTAATTATTAATTAATTAATTAAATCACTTTAATTAATTAATTAACCTTTTTACCTCTGAAAAGTACCTTATCTCTCCTTCTGGCTTCCCTAGCCACTGAAAGTCACTTCTCATTATCCTATCCTGTAGCGTTGTTCCTCCCGATTCCAATGAGCTATTACACTAAGAGGTTCCTCCAAGTATTATGCCCAATATGACCTCTTTAGTGAGTTTAATTAACCTATAGCCCAAAATAACTCAAAATCATGGAAATCGTCGGAATGCAATGGAACCAAGGCCAAGTTGTGTGGAATGGATCATAATGATGAAATAAGATGAGCGATGCAAGCCGAACCCCAAAATACCCCTCAATAGTCCCTATACTCACTATAACCTCCATCTGGCTACTCTAGTCATCATAACACTCTGTAATATAAAGATGTCCCAAAGTGGGGACACTACATATTAATTAAAAAATCTTTCAAAGCTTTCTACAATTTCATTTTCAGCTTTGTCAATTTCAAGTTGTGTTTTTTTTCAAAGTGTAAAATAAACCTTCGCCGCAACTACCAGTGTATGTTTTGAACCCTTGCGCGCCTAGCTCGATCCTAGGATTCATCAGAACCGGAGTTGTTAGTGTGGAGTAGTATAATTAGGGAAAACCTTAATCGATGTTACCTTAATGCGCGGAAAAACACCTAAGGGGAGTGTGTGAAGTCAAACGGGAACTTTGAGATCTAGGTTCTCCCCGTGTTCGACATCCGACACCCTTGGTGAACTTACTGGTGAAGCCCTAGGGCTTCGGTAGGTTCTCAACAAGTTTCCAAACAAAGAGGTAACCTCTAAAGAAGCCACACATCTCTCATTAATCTACTTTCAATAAACCCTAATCAAACACATGATCAACAACTTTCCACGACACTTTTAAGGCGTTGGTTCTATGGTTACATCTTTATGTGTATGAGCAGTATTTTCATTCTCAAATGTGATTGCCTAACAAATTTATCAATCTTGCAGAAACCGTATCCTACATTTTCTGCATGCATCTTTATGATTGGACAAATGCTTTATATGAATATCTTATCTGATGAATGATCAAAGTTGAATGTTTCATGTTTTATGGCAATAAACTCCTAGAATAGTTCTTTTTGCTTAAACGTAGCTTAAGAGCCTTAGTATATTTGTTAGGGACTGTTATCGCTCAGTTTGTAGGATAGGTTAAGTAGCTTGAAAGGCAAGAGTCAAACTGGCGTAACAGGAGCTTCCCCACCCACTGTCACCTCGATGGGGGGCTCTTTCTATTCAGGGTGGCTAATCCCAAGGGAGACGTCCCTAGGTAATTTGGGGTACTGAAAGGAAAAGAGTCGGGAGATTAAAGCTCAAAAGTTAAGGTAGATTTTCCCTTCACAAATTACCGCCAAGAGATAGTCAAAGAGAAGGTATTCCACTGAAAAAAGGCACTTGTTTGCGAGACAAGGCAATGATAAAACTAAAATGTGCAAGCAGTGGTTAGTACTTCAATTGCCAATGACTATCAATATAAAATACACATGAGCATAACTAAATGTAATTATTGACGAAGTCAATGATTGCAATAAAAGCTATGGCTTTAAATATTACTTCTTCAATAAATACAAAATGATAAATCATTCAATGTTCAATATCAATCCTTGAATTATCACAACGCATTAAATACCATAAATATGCTCATATATAATGTTGTTGCATCACTATACTACTAAGGGTGACGTCAGCCCTTATTCTAGGTTAGTTTTGGTAGGCAAAGAGGTGGATGTTTTGCTATTTAGGCTAATGAAATTATTCAACACTTCTATGTCTATCAATAGATGACTTAGCCGCAACTTTTATACCAGCCAAAGTTCAAATGAGGCAAGACGTCATCATAGAGTTAGGGTTAGTAGGTTGCTAGGGTTAGTTAGGGTTTCAAAATTTGGAAGTTTGAAAGGTTGTTTTTTACACAAAGGACTCAACGTTGCATTCTTAGACTAGTGCCTTAGGGTAAATGGAGTCAAGGAGTAAGGCTAAAGGCTTGGAAGGATCTAAATCTAAGGACCGGAGAGTTAGGCTTAATGG